>JANZLD010000002.1:26701850-26713426 GCA_026413575.1 Erythroxylum carthagenense | reverse complement strand
GACAATTTAGCCTCACCTATCACGAATTTTAGGTTTGCAATTCTCAAGTGGTGTCCATTTTCTCTAGTCAATATTATAGAACCGATCAAATCTACTTCCAGAGAGAGAGAGGAGAGGAGAAAAAAACAAAAAAGGAAGGAAAACTGGTGAAGTCGGTTAAAATTTTATCAGAAATAGTTAATATATATACAATCTCAACAGCTACAAACAATAATCGCCTTTTACCTTTCTTGTAAGAATTTTACAGTTTTCAACTGAACCAGTTTAATATTATACATACATATATAATAGTTTACGTCAATCCATATTTCTGAAGGGTTTGATGAACCTGGACTATGCTTGTATATATATATGCAGATGACATTCTGAAATTTTCGTTATGAAACCATTTTGGCTAACCAAGGCTCAATGTAGTTGGATCTAGCCTTATGATCTACTAATTACGCATAGAATTATAACTTAACCTCCCGTTGGTATTGTCTATAGATGTTTGAATGACATTCACAGCGAATCATATACATTACACATGTTGCACGGATGTTACAAATTAATTTCTACAACCCAGAACGTTGACTTTGGTCCCTGTTTGTATTATATATATAGCTCAACATTGTAAGTTAAACTTGAATACGAATCTATTTCCAGCTAAACTTGCAAAATAGTAAATGGGATTTTATTATTGATGGGTTCTCATGAAGGCTTTGAACCAATCTTGACTGCTCTGCAACAAGTGCTTCAAGCGTTAGACTATGATGGAATCTATTCAACACCAAATCTACTCGGTTCAAAATTCAGATTTCTGTATATATAAATTATGGTTCATTACTATATATATATTCAATCATCTACTCCACCAAATAAATGGAGATATTATTCTTTGGACAGAACATGCAAAGCATAGATAATGACATTCCTATAGATTATATTGACCAACTGTAAGTTACGAGACAAGTTGACTATTCTTGCTTTCCTTCTTAAATCCTATGCTCCCAAAGGTCAAATTACCTCAAATAATGTCTCACTTTATTTCGCAGTTTTCAAAGGGGTAGCTGTTTGATTCCATTATATTAAAATCAGAGATCTTGACCTATGTATATATTCTGAGATGAGGATGAGTTTACTGATTATGGTTTCTAGTTCACATTGTAGTTTCAGTTCGTTTTTTGGTGGTAAAGCCTGCATGATAATAAAATAATTCTAGACACTGTAAACGAAGTGATGAAAAGTTTGATGTTAATTTTATGGTGTTGAATGCTATAGTTACTAGTTGGCAAATAGTCTCAGGCACAGCAACTCGCCATATAAACATTTCCTCAAAGCCCATTGACCTATCCTTTGCAGCTTTCATTAAGCAACTACATTTCATTGGCTTAATTTCAGAGATGGTAACACTACTGTCCATTTCTTTTTCTAGCCATTCAATATTGGAATTCTTCAAGCTTTGTCTTCCCTTCTTGGTTTATGCTGCCTCTTACTTTAAGGATTCTTTGACACAGTAAGAAGGTAGTTAAACTATGATTAATCTAATAACTTTTATCATTTGAACGTAGGCTTAGATTGTTAGATCATAAACCAAAAGGAAAGACTGTCTAATCTGTCTAAATTGCCAAAGTAACATGATCTCTTGCTACTTTCTTTGCTTCTAACACAAGCCAATGGAAGATGATGTGTGTGTGAGGGCTTGTAATTGTCTTAACAACTATGCAAAATGACTTGGAAACATGGAAGTCTGTCAAAATCAAACTTTTGGGCAAAGTGGGCGTTGTTGATGATGAGGAGCTTATCATGACTTGGAGTTAGTTGGTGCTTTTGGGGTCTTAAAGTGATGATATGACAAAATTCAGAAAGTATTTGAGAAACAAATCATGGGCTGAAGTCTTCTTGAGCATCATGTCTTGTGGTCCCTCTATGGTACGATCTTACCAAACCCAAGTAGAAAAACACGAGAAATTGGAAAGAGGCATGAATTGATGATAAGAAATTTTATAGGCCCACGCTGAGGCATGAAGAGTTAGACTTGACCTACGGAATAGTCTGATTGACTCAGGGACAAGCTCTTTAAGGACGTAAGACATATGTTGATGGTGTATCACACAAATCTTGATGAAGAAAAGTTCAAAGATTGATCTATTTGATTTCAGATTTGAACATTCAGACTTAATTAAAAATAACAAATCAAATTATATTTACTTAAATTCAAATTCAAATTCAAATATTTAAATTCAGATTTAATTAAACTCGAGCCTTAGAGATTCCGGCTCAATCCAATCCGTCAACACTCCTGCGCGGTAGGTTGGGAATGCCACTCGTGTATACAGTTAAAAGTTCTCAGAATAACATATAAATTGGTCCAAGTCCATTATATGCAAGAAAGAAAAAATAAAAACAGTCTTTTGTTATTCATTAGTTGGGATGGACAGGGCAGTGATTGAAGCCCAAATACTACTTCTCGTTAGCAAATAACAGTAGTTAAGAAAGTACAAGAAAACCATGAATTATGAATACAAAAGGTAAAAAGTGTTTTGTGGTACAGGTGTGAATGATGTATGAACTCTAGTGTGAATGAATCTGAAGATGCAGTTGGATTAGACGAGAGCATGGATACTTCCTGTTTTAGCTTCCGCATTCTGTAGTTGCATAGTTTTGATGTGATCAGGTTCTTGGCATGAGTGAAATCTATGCAAGAAACCAGAAATAAAATGAAAATCCAAACAATACAAATCAAAATCAATTGTGACTGGAGAAATTTTCTTTATGAGTAGTATATTAATCAAATAATCAATGTATTGAGATACTTAAAGTACATAATTTACAGTTTCCATATCCTATTGACTAGTCGCATTCCTGTAAACAACTAGCTGATGAAGAACAGCGTACCACAGATTCCTTCTTTCGTTGAATGATCATAACCATGGTAGGAAAGTAATCATTTGGCAGTCCAATATGCGTACTTTGAGTGGGTAATCAGGTAGCGATTCTTGAATCCTCATCATCTGTACATCCAATAACCTTTTCTCAGTCACTTTCCATGAGATCTGCAATAGTGATCTTACCACAGTTCGTTCTATCTAATGAGTCAAATTGGTTGCTAATCTGCAGGATGTCTTTCTCGGCAACCTTCCCCATCTCCTTCAGCTTATATAGAACAAACTCAGATTTGCTGCAGACATTGAAAAAAACATCATATTGGCAAGTGCTCATGCTTAGACCTTGTCTATAGCGAGAAGCAAGCTTACATCTGTAACTTTTAGATACATATCTAACAATGGTCTTTTTATCTTGTTATACAATAAATATTAAAACTATACCCTGTTGTTACATTGTAATCTACAACTTGTCATGGACTTTCATTCTCATGTTTAAAGGACGCAGGTCTCTTGATTTACTGCAGGAAATTTTGTTATCACATCAGTTTATCACTTCCACTAGATCTTCCATTAACTTTTCTTATTTTCTTCAGAATGCAAGTCAATGGAACTGTTAATATCGGCTTCTCATTATCATCAATTGCTAGAACCCAAGTCCCATTACTGTTATGCTGCATAGCGATTTTTGTTGAAATCTTTTCATTTCTAGATAACTTTTCAATATAGATGTGTTACAGCTTTAATTTTGTAGGAAAAAATGTTGATAGCATCTAACTAACAACAGCTATCCATTCCTATCTTCTCTTTAACTGCTTCTGTTCTTTAGTTTTTATGGTATTTGGTACATTCTGCAATTGGGTAGATAAGGGCATTGAAACAGTTTATAGCTGCAAGGATTGTTGTGAAGCTAGCAAAATCAATTTTTGTCCGGGGGAAATAAATAGATCTAATGTTCCTTGAGTATATATATATATATCTACAACAACAACATTTTAGTATAAATTTCGTAAGATGCAAGGTCTAAGGAGGTAAGTAGTACACAGTTTACTCCTAAGTTTTAACTAATAGAGACGTTTAAAAAAAAAATTTAAGATTTGTTTAAAAAAACAAAAGCCAAAAATGTAAAAATTGTACTAAAAAAGAATAGATAGAATAAAATAAGAATAAGAATAAGAAAATTCAAAATAAATAAATAATAAAGTAATAAAATATAATAAAAGTAAAAACAAAAACAAAAAATAAGAAACAAATACATAATAAATACAAACAATAATACTAATAGTAATAAAAAATAAAATAAAGATAAAAAACATTTAAACTTACGATGTAAAAAATAGGATTAATTACTAAAAAAGCCCAAAATTTTCTCAATTTTTAATTATAACTCAAACTTAAAAAAGTAGCAATAAAATGCTCAAACTTTCAATTTTTTTCAATTCTAGCTTGATGTTAGTCTTATCGTTATCTTTGCTAACATGACACTGCCACGTGTCAAAAAACCCTCATTAATCAGACACCTTAGTATCATTAGGAGAAGTGAGTTATATTATTAAAACATCATTTTTTGATGATACTAAAATTTCAAGAGAAAACACAATACGATAGAATTTAAAAAGAAAAACTGAATTGTGTTTGATGAGAGACCAAATATAGATCTTGTTTATCATCCTTCAGTTTCTGTCTCTTCCTGGACTATCCTCGCAAAAATGAAACTTTTTCCCCCACATTTTAAGGCAAATTTAGTACCGGATGTGTGACCTTTAATGGAGATTTCATATTTGCTACAAGAAAAACAAGGGGAAAAAAGTAAAAAAAAAAAAAAGGGAATTGGGAAGGAAAGAGAGCAGAAGAAGCAAATGTGGGACTTTAAATTTCCTCCATCATGCATTTCTCGTTACTTTCCTCATTTCTAAACATAAAAAACAACAATAAGAGACAGAAAGCAAGCCTTATTTGCCAATTGAGTTGAATCAAAACAAAACAAATTCAAATTAAACTGATAGGCTTAGCCTAAAAAGAAGAAGAAAAATTTTATTATCTAAGAGAAACACTGGCAACAAGCCTAGTACCGACTCTGTCCAACCTTTTGACCATAGCAACAACTTTCAAATTACCCTCCTGCCAGAACGTCTCCACCATCCTCCCCCCAATATCCTTTCTTCTTTCCTCATTATCTATTACAATCATTGTTGGGGGCCTCGCCCCACTTATAGTACGTCTAAAAGCTCCGACCTCCATAGCCACCTTCTTGATCTCTTGCATCCCTAAAATCAATGGCACTCTTTTGGGTTTCACAATCTTATCGACCGATAACGCCTTTCCTAACCCCAACAAATCCCCTTCCAGTATAGACGTCCACCAATGGCCCAGCTTGACTGTAATTCCACATATGGTGTGACATCCCTACTTCTACTGGCAATGTCACCCTTATTTTCTTAGTGGGTGCCTCATGTTAGGGGTAACCAACACAAAGATCAAATCTTTTTCTATTCCAGGAGTATCATCAAGAAACAATGTAGTTTCAATAATGTAACTCCTAATGACATTAAGGTGTCTGATTTGAGAAGCAACAGTTATGTCAGCAAAAATAACGGTGAGAAAAATGTCGGGTGAAAATTGAAAAAAATGAAAGTTTGAATATTTTATTGTTAATTTTTAAAGTTTAGGCTATAATTGAAAATTTGAGAAAAATTTGGGTTTTTTTAGTAAAACCTAAAAAATACTAAAGGAGAAGTACTATAGATAAAGGTATTTAGGCTAAATACAAGGTACATGAATCGAATGAAAGGTTCAAAAAACTTATGGACAAAGAGAATGATCTTTTTATGTAAGATTTTTTTATTATTATCTTAGCTTGCCAAAGTCTCCTATTGAGAGACAAGTCCTCGGTAAGGTTTTATTCTTTTTCTCCTATAGTCCTTAAGTACAATATTCTCACATATTTTTATTGGGGAATCGAGATGTTTCCTCTTCTAAACCACCTAAATTTTGTCTCCTTTAATTTACCATCTATATTTCTAATCTTATCTTTATGGTTGTTACGGTTTTGGATATCCTCTTTTTTTTATATATATAGAGGAATTAATGCACTAAATCTCCACTAATTCGTCATTTTTGCATACTTAAGGATCTTATTAAAAATATTGACTAGTCAAGTGAGGTGTTCTTCTCTTAGGCTCTTCCACACTTTTATGGGTAGCTCATCAGGTCCTACCATCCTTCTATTCTTTATCTGCCTCAAAACTCTTTTAATTTCTTCTTTTGTGATTTGTCGGGGACAGGTGAAGTTTCAATATTTCTCAGACGTTCTAAGATCACCCAAGAAGATGGGAGATGTCATCTCCGCCTTCATTAAAAAGGTGATAGACATATCTCTATCATCCCCTCTTGATGTCATTTTCGTCCATGATCACCTATCTTGCTTCATTCATTATACAATGAACTTGATTCAAGTCTTTTACTTTCTATTCCTTAACTCTCACCAAATTATAAATATTCCTTTCTTTGCCTTTAGTTTCCAATCGTTAATATAATCTCTCATAAACTCTATTTTTAGCTTCTGAGACTTTTTTTTTTTGCCAATTTGTAACTTTCACTATTAATTACTTTCTCTGCATCAGTGTTTGCTATCTAATAAAGCTTTATAAGAAACTTTCTTGATCTTTGCCTTTTTTTGTACATCTTCATTAGATCATTAAAACCCCATCTTACTATCCCTAGGCCATTTAGAAACTCCCAAGATCTCTTTATCTACTTGTAATTGCTACTCCCTTCCATATATGGTTAGTATCTCCTTCTAGTTTTTATTCTTCTATAGACATTACTCTATCCCTATATCCCCTTTTAGATTATAACATCTAACTCTATTATACCTTCGAGGTTTTCTCTTCTTTTTCCAACCCTTGATGATAAGATCTATAATCAACAATCTATGTTGAGGTGACATGCATGCGTTAGGTATCACATTGTAATCTTTACAATTAGGTCGATCGCTCCACTTTACAAAGAAGTAGTCAATTTAAGTCTTCACGATTCTATTTTTAAAAGTCACTTAGTGCTCCTCTTTTTTTTCCCCGAAAAAAGAGTTGGCTAATATCAAATCAAACATTACTGCAAAGTCTAATAAAGCAATCCTACTCTCACTTCTATATCCATACCTAAAACTCATATGAGCCTGTGAATACCCATCCTCGATTGCTCATATATGGCCATTAAAGTCTCCTCCTATAATAATTTTCTTGTTAGAGAGAATATGTTGAATCGTCTTATCTAGTTCTTCCCAGAATTAACACTTAAGTTGTTCTTCTAACCTTATTTGGTGTGTATAAGCACACACCATATTGAAAACAATATCTAAGGATAAAATTTTATCACTAGTCCTCTTTATCTACACAATATTATGTATGAGTTCTTTTACAATCAAGATCCCTGAACCATTTCTTTTCCTCGAATACTCTGATTCACCGAATATCATCAAAATTCATTGTCATCACTCCCCCCCTAAATTCCTAACACAAGCTAAGAAAAGTAACAACGGATTGGAAATTAAAAATTCAGATAAAAAGGATAGACTAGTAATAAGCTACAAGGATGAACTACTAAAGCAATTAAAAACTTGAATCAAATAATCTAAACTAATAGCAACACTAGGAAATAAATAGCAACAGTAAAAAAGAAGAAAGAAAACAATCAAAGAAGATAAATAAATTAAAAAGTCACACCAACCAAATTTCGAAAATCTTTTTACTTTTTGAAAAAAAAAAGCGAAAAAACAAAAGGTAGAATGTGTAAGATGGTGCTATGGTTTCACACTCTATTGATCCTGTGGAACAAGTGTGGTTATGGCACAGGTGTCTTCTCTCTGGATTAACTCAACTTGTTTTGCTCTGTTTGTTTCAGTTAGTGGCTTAACCTAAAAGATATAATCTCATGTCACTACTCACTAGATCTGGGAAACTGCTTTTGTTAATTGCATATTCATTTCTAATCTTAGTGAATCTTCGTTTATTCGATTCTAGCACTCTGGTCATTAAAACTAATAGATGATCAATCAAACTTATAGTGTCTATATCTGGTAGAAAACTAGAATCACGAATGTTACCTGATTGACCCATCATGATCCAGGTCTGCTGCTATCAAATCACCCATGGTGACTTTTCTTTGGAGAACCCATTTAGCAATCCTACGGTTCCTTTTCTCTATCCTAAGCTCGGCAAGATACAGGAAAGCCCTGGCAACTGCCAATGTACTTACTAATAGCCAAACAGTTGCGAAACATCTTCCAGTTACAGTGGTGAAAGCATAATCTCCATAGCCAACAGTTGTGACAGAGGTAACAGAGAGATAAAAGCTATTAACCCAACTCAGTTTCTCCAGGAAGTGCACTGAAATTGTTCCTATGGCTATGCATCCGATTACTACAGCCAAAGCCAACGCCACTTTGATTCTAATTCTCATCCTTCCTTTAGCTTTATCAACCATATAAGCTCGAACCATCGTATTGAACCTATTCTCATCCACAGTGCTCAACAAAATGGCCTCTTGCCTGTCGCAGATGTATGTGACTAGGCCATTAAGCAGGATGTCAATGAAACCGAAACCAACCAATATGAAAGCACAAGTAAAGAGCTTGGTGAACGTGGAGTCTGGAACAATATCACCATAGCCGATGGTGCAAAGTGTAACCACAGTATAGTACACGGCGTCAACAGGCTTGTAGGTGGTCTTGCCCTTAAAGCTTCCACTAGCAAGGAAAATTATAACGACAGTGACGAGATACAGGGCTACACCAATAAACGCTTGTTTAACAATCAGAGGGACTGATTTCCGGGGTGGTCTGGGGTCAAAAGAATCACTGAAGGACTCCCTGGCTTCAGTGAATACCGATGGTGCAGACAGCGAACGATGGGTGATTCTGCGTCTTCCCTTGTTCAAATTGGCAATGAGATTCACATATGAAGCTGTACTTGGTGTTCTGATGATTGGAATAACGGCATCATTATTGATGAGATGCGCAGCTGATTGACGCCCCTTTCTGGGTGATGGTCTGCTAGGCTCTTCATGTGTCGGCTTGGAGGAGAGAAAAGGCTCATCCATGTTGGATCAACCATGGTAATCACACTAATTGAAGCAACCCTCTTTCCTTTGTTTTTTCCCAGAGAGCTTCTCCCCCAACAGTTGCAATTATATAACTACCTGTAAGTCAATCCTCTCAACGAAGAAGGTTTGGTTTCCACACCATACCCGTTTATATCTAACATTCAAATGAAACATAGCAATCTGTCTCCAACTGCCACTCATTAAGACTCCCAAATATCGGGGCTGACTTGGCAATTCTGAAATTGGGATTATCAGGATTCATGGTAATCATAGCTTATGCAAGGAGTTAACCCTTTTGTTACAGTTAGCCTTTTAGATTCCGCAAGGTTTTCGTTTTGGTGACTGGGATTGTTTTTGAAATCGATCATTTAGATACGTCTTTGACATAAATTAAAATCAATGAGCTTGCCGATAAAGCAGACACCTGTGACAGAGAGATCAAAATCAATGAAGAGAGTTCCAGATTCTGCTCCGGTTTTGGTGATTTGATTCCAATGTGTCAATCACTCAAGACAGAAAAAAGCAAACGAAACGTAAGTAAAGGAAAACCCTTTGTGGCAGTTTGTGGTCACCTCATAGGTAGGATTAAAAATTAATAAAAATATATATAAGTGGTTTTGGCGATTAATAATAAGTAATGGACAAAATTGTAATTGACGTGGTAAGAATAAATGTATCATTTAATTAAAAAAAATCAGTTTGTTACTAAAGAAAAAATTCTCCACCTGAAAACTTTGAGTCTCGAATCTTGTTCCTAGTATATTAGATGTAGGATGAGTAAGCTCTACACTCGCCTCTAAAGATCTTGTGTATCAGAAAGTCTTTGACAGTCTGGGACTATATACAAAACAATTCCGTTGCTTGATTAGAGTTTGATGGAAAAAGAGTGGAAGTACTGATGCGGCTATTGTTTCAGAGTGGGAAGAGAGAGTTGTGAAGATTTCACCATAGTCTACCAAATATCTCAGTACTTCCAATTTGACTTTGGTTAGTCGATGATCTTGTCAAAAAGAGTTGTTTATACAGATTTGTTGTTTGTTTTCCCTGTGTACCTTTCGGGGTCCCTTGTATAGCATTAGAGCCGGAACTTTCATTCTAGCCCGAGGTATATTTCGATATACCAATTTCCCAAGACCACCTCAGACTTGGAGGTCTTGCATCTCGCATGACTCATACCAGTAACCCAAGTCTCCCATAGACTTGGAGGTCTTGCAATTAGTTTGATTAACGGGTGACTGAGTCATTAGAGTGAGCAACTAAATATTTCACAACCTGACCAAAAGTAACATTAACTCAAGAATATACTCAAAGAGAGTAGGGAAAGAGCCTATATAAAAACATGGAAACACTATCCAACGACCTTATTCATTTGTCTTCAACCTTATCTATGTCTTCTTTAACTTCTAGTGTAAAGCGTGTGTTATCTAATCGTATTGAAAACCTTGTAGAAATTACCAATGTACTTGTAGAAAATTGTGTTTGTGAGTCTTCTATACTTTTATTGAGTTTGTACATTACATATTTTCGTGATTGTTTTTGGACGAGAAGTATCCGTACTATCTTGTCTACTTCTAGACCTCGTGTGAAAGAAATCATCTAGAGTTCTAGATTAGAACAGTGTGGTTTCAGATCTACCACTGCAGAACAATACGTGAAGCTTGAAATTCTAAAAGAACTCATTTCTTTATGGAAGAAGCAAAATCATACATGCAGGGGAACCTAGCTTTGATACCATACAGGGGACCCCGAAGGGCACACAGGGAAAACATACAATAAACCTGTATAAACAACTCTTTTTGACAAGATCATCACTAACCAAAGTCAGATTGGAAGTACTGAGGTGTTTGGTAGACTATTGTGAAACAACTTGAGATCTTTTGTGACTATCGGTAAATTCCAGGTATGATGGTTAACAAAGCCCTCTCTACCTCTCCTGGCTCACGTGCACAATTCTCATCTTTCCTTTTAGGAACCTTACTCTCTTCATAACTCTCTCTTCCCACTCTGTAATAATAGTCGCAACAGTACCTTTACTCTTTCCTCATTAAATTCTAGTTAAGTAGCAGAATTGTTAGGTATACGGTCCCAGATTGTCAAAGAATTTCTGATACATAAGATCCTCAGAAGAGGCCAGTGTAGAGCATACTTATCCTACATCCAGTCCACTAAGAACATGACTCGAGACCCAAGATTTTCAAGAGAGGAAGAAGCTTAGAAAGAAACACATAAACAAACTTCATTCAAATAAGACTTCTAAACCAAAGCATGCTTATAATGGAAGAGTAACCTTGCGTTTATAGGCAAAGCTAAGGTTAGAAATGTAAATCTACCTAGGAGACATACTCATTACATCTTTAGAAAAGAAAGCTAAATTACAATGATTACAACTTTATCAAAGCTACTTTCCAAAAGTAAATAGTAAGATGATAAGATGGAATATGAGAATAGTATTTTGTGGGCCATCTTTCATCAAAAGACTCCAAAGTAAAAACAAACAACTTTCTCAAAAGTCATGTCCCACTTTACAAAGTTAAAGTGAGGTCAGGATCATCTGTCAAGTCCATCTCCTTATCGATTTGTTCAATAAGTTGATGGATATCAGTGGTAGCC
>JANZLD010000002.1:26669365-26680138 GCA_026413575.1 Erythroxylum carthagenense | reverse complement strand
AAATTCTTTTTCAGCTGTCTTTCGATCTTCTTGAGTCATGGCTTGCCAATAATCAGGACACTGCTAGTTTCAAGAAAGACGGGCAATCCATTTTCAGAGAGCTTGCCCTGTTCCAAGATTATCATGGCCTCCCTGCTTTCAAGAAAGTAAGTGAATTATTCTTATTTCTGTGCGTTAATTTATTGACGTCATTTGTTTTTTGTATAAACTGATAAAGTTTGGGTTTTTAATTATTTTCAGGCAATGGTTGAATTCATGTCGGAGATAAGAGGAAACAAAGTACCTTTTGATCAAAACAAGTTGGTTCTCACCGCCGGTGCAACTGCTGCTAACGAAACTCTCATCTTTTGTCTCCCTGGAAAAGGAGATGCAATTCTTCTTCCTACACCATATTACCCTGGGTATGTACGTGTAGCTAACTTTCTATTTTGTCATATATATTTCCTGTTGTACGTGTAGCCAATCTAAGTTACCTGTTATTAATTTATGCATGAAATGTACGTTTCTCGTCTTATTTTCATATGTCTTTATAGATTTGATCGTGATCTACAGTGGAGAACCGGGGTTGAGATTGTTCCTATTCAGTGTACAAGTTCAAATAACTTCCAAATCACTAAACCAGCTCTTGAACAAGCTTATCAAGATGCACAAAATCGCAACCTAAAGGTTAAGGGTGTGTTGGTGACAAACCCTTCGAATCCACTGGGAATTACCATTAGCCGTAGTGAATTGAATCTTCTTCTAAGGTTCATAATATCAAAAGGTATTCATCTCATCAGCGATGAAATTTATTCCGGGACTGTCTTCAACTCTCCAGGATTCGTGAGTATCATGGAGGTTTTGAAGGAGAAAAAATGTGAGAACACAGAAGTTAGCAACAGGGTTCATATTGTGTACGGCCTCTCGAAAGATCTGGGTCTCCCAGGTTTTAGAGTTGGTGCAATTTATTCCAACAACGAGAAGGTAGTATCAACGGCAACAAAGATGTCTAGCTTCGGTTTGGTTTCTTCTCAAACGCAGTACCTTCTCTCTGCTCTTCTATCTGACAAAAAGTTCACCAAAAGCTACATCTCCGAGAATCAAAAGAGGCTTAAAAACAGACAGAAGCAGCTCGTCAAAGGCTTCGAAAAAGCAGGTATCAGCTGTCTAAAGAGCACTGCAGGCTTGTTCTGTTGGGTCAACATGAAACATCTGTTGAAGTCGAACACATTCGAAGCAGAGAAGGAGCTCTGGGAGAGAATTCTCTACGATGTTAAGTTAAATATCTCTCCTGGTTCTTCCTGCCATTGCACCGAACCAGGTTGGTTTCGAGTATGCTTCGCTAACATGTCCGAGACGACACTGAACTTAGCTATGAATCGGTTGAAAACATTTGTGGATTCAACCACCAACCCCAATTAGTGGGTTTTATGGCTATCGTTTGATGTTCCTCACGACCCTGAGCCCGAGGAGCAATATTAGATGATAGTCTGGTATGAAGTATAGTGTGAACATATTTTAACAGTCATGTCAATTTTTTTTCCAAAAAAGTTGGCTGGTTTTTTTTTTTTCTTCCCATATTATTGTTGATAGTGACCTCGTTCCATACATGGATTAGAACTGGGTCTAGCCTTCTATTCTGTACGAGTTGCATGGGAACACCCCGAAATCTTATTGAATACTTATTTACTAAGTTTGCACATCTAATAGAAAAACAGAACATTACTCCGTATTCAATTTGCAATTATATATGTTGTGTTTGGTCTTAAATAGCCAATTAAAGTACACGACATAAGAACGAGAATGATGATTAGATAGAGTGACGCATGCAAATTTGCCCACGTCTTAATTTCTTCCTCTATAGCTCCATGATTTCGTCTCACAACTCAAATAAACTCTTTTTTTTTTTTTTACCCATGAGGTGTCTTAGGAGGATCTCAATTACATGAAAGTACCTTTAAGTCATCCACTCCCAGACTAATCTCCACTTGAACCGAGTAGGTCCCTTGCGAAAAATAAAGCTCTGGTCTCAAGTTTTAAACGGCTGCATATATGAGGACGGTTCAAACCCTTGACTTCAATTAAGTCAGGAGAGCCCCTTACCAACTCACCTGCGCAGTGGAGTTCTCTTTTTTTATTGAACCTGCGATTTTATTTAAGCCAAGTTCTTACTAACTCAAATAAACTCTATAATATTGAACTCGAAACTCTTACTAACTCAAATAAACTGTATAATATTGAACTTGAAACTTTGTTCAAGCCGTGCCAATAGTAACTTATTTATTGCTGTCAAGAATCTCACATCGGACAACTATAAGAGCATTAAACAATTTATAATAGTATGCAAAACTTCTTCTCTTGAGCTAGCTTTTGGAGATGAGTTAGACACTTTTAACATGGTATCAGAACCAAGTTAGTTTGTCTCGATAGTTTGGAGAGGTGCCCGATTATATCTCTTTGTTCAATATGTTCATCAAATGTCCAGTTTTGCTCTGGACTGAGGGGGTGTGTCAGGAATCCCACATCGGACAACTATAAGAGCATTAAACAATTTATAATAGTATGCAAACCTCCTCCTCTTGAACTAGCTTTTAGGGATGAGTTAGGAACTTTTAACAACTGCTTTGAACATATAATATTATTGTTTAGAGCACGTTGTGTGGGTCAAAAGAAGCATACAAGTCAAAAGTGGCATATCTTTATTGCTATATTTTCTCCGGAACATAATCGCCCTATGAGAGTTGGAGAAAAGCCAAAACTCAAAAGGATATTACCTAGACTTCCCCGAATAGAGGCGATTTGTCAAGTGAAGTTAATACTGTCTGGGATGAACGCGTTGTTGTTCAAAAAGTCTTCACAACCCACTCAAGAGCTCTTAAAGTGGAAGAGTTCCTTTTCAACCAATCCCAAAAGTTCCAACGGTTATCCAATTAATAGTTCCATAGTAAAGTTTGTGATAGTCTTTAGTCAACTAGGAGGCAAAGCATGCGCAGAAATAGTTTTTATATATTTTGTGTTTGAATATACTATCAATTTATGCAAAAAGTTGTCATATTATTTGAAGCAATATTTTAATTGTATATTCGAAGTATACAAGGTGAAAGGCTTGTAAATAAGTATCTTGTGCTTAGTTGTAATAGTCTTTCCTTGCATAGGATAGGTGTATGATTTTTATTATTGATAATACACTACAAGAAAAATGAACTTTAGCAACGAAAATTACCAACGGAATTTGAACATATTCCATTGGTAACCTTACTTAGCGACGGAATTTACTGACGAAAAAAGTCGTCGGAGATACAGCCGTAGCTAAATTTACCGACCGAAATTATTCCGTCAGTAAATTTACCTACGGAATTACCGACGATATAAAATAAAAATTTTTCGGTCAGAAATTTACCAACGAAATTTATTTTCCGTCGGTAATTAGCGAAATCCAATATTTTACCAACGGAATTTTTTTTCCGTCGGTAAATTTGCTGAAAACGTTTTTTAAAATTTTACCTACAAAGTGTTTAGTTTCTGTAAAAGCTGCCTTGAAGATAACTTCATTATTTCAAGTAAAAGAATTCAAATAATGAAATTCATACTAAAAAAGATCCGAAAATAAAGAACTGAAATTATTTTTTTAAAGAACAAACATTTCATCAACTACCGTACATGTATCAGAAATTTATTCCAATATCACAACTAAAATTACGTCTTGTCCCTTCTATCACTAATATTTATACCTTAAAGTTATTTTCCAATCACAAAATACACAAATAAACGAAAGTAATAAATACTCAAATTAACTTTCATCCAATATACGAAAAAACGCAACAGTAGTTGCAAAAATACCTCCACCGAGGGACATGATGACAATGGCTGGAGAAGACAACGCCGACGAGCAGAAAAGGATTCCACAACCGAGAAATGGGCTCCAAAAAAACCGAAGAGGATACACAGGAAGAAGGAAGAAGAAGAAAGGAAGAAGAAGACACAAGTGGGAGGGAGATGTCGGAATTTATAAAGAATTTACCGACAGAATTACCGACGAAAATTTCCGTAGGTAAATTTAAAACAATTTTATTCCGCCAAAAATTCCCGCCTTTTTACCGATGGAACAAAAATTTCCGTCGTTAAATCATATTTACCAACGGAATTTACCTACGGAATTTTCCGTAGGTAAACTCAAAATTTTTTATTCCGCCAAAAATTTCCGCCTTTTTACCAACGGAAATTTTCCGTCGCTATATTCCGTCGCTAAATCACTCAATTTTAGCGACGGAAATTGTGTTCCGTCGCTCATGTTCCGTCGCTATTACCAACGGTCATATTTTCCGTTGCTAAATTCTGTCGTTAATTTTGCCGTGACGAATTTCCTCCAATGTTAGCGACGGAAATATGGATTCCGTCACTAATTACCAATGGTATATTTTCCATCGCTAATTTTTCGTTGCTAAATTGTAGTATTTACCGACAGTCATATTGTCCGTCGCTAAATTCCGTCGTTAATTTTGTCGTCACGAATTCCCTCCAAATTTAGCGACGGATAATAGTATCGTCGGTAAATAACTCAATTTTAGCGACGGAAATATGAGTTCCGTCGTTAAAATTGAGTGATTTACTGACGGTAATATTATCCGTCGCTAAATTCCGTCATTAATTTTGCCGCCACGAATTCCCTCCAAATTTAGTGACGGATAATAGTACCGTCGGTAAATCACTCAATTTTAGCGACGGAAATATGCGTTCCGTCGCTAATTAACAACGGTATATGTTCCATCGCTAAATTTCCGTCGCTAATCCACATTTTTCTTGTAGTGATAAAAAAAGTAAAAGACAATAAAAGGGCATATCAAGATTACTAGCTCCCTTATATCTTTTCATTTAATAAAGAAGGACTAAGGTTTCTTTTAGGTTGAATAAAAATTAATTAATTAAAATTATATTCTAACCATGATTACAATTATAAATCATAGTTAAAATTAGATAAATTAAATCTACTTATAATTCATCTTTCCTTCTCTAATTAATCATGTTATAGTCAGAGATCAAGATTGATATATAGTAATATTTCATGAAAATTATAATACTAGGAATGTTAAAGTGGTTTGACTATAGTTGTCTGTGTATACTTATAACATATAATGCAATTATTTTATCATCCAATGTTCCATTTAAAGTGAAGTATGAAATTACTATCTACTTTATTTAAATATACTAATATTCAATTTTTAGAAACTATATTCAGATGCATTCTTACTTAATTAGTAACTGAATTATAATTGATATTTGAAATTAACCATTAAAACTATCAAATCATTCTGCTTATATAAATTCTTAAAATATTACTGCTGAAGTATAGGAGAACATTACTCCTATAAAAACCTATGAAGTATCTTCTTAAGTTTTGCATGATTTCATTTTGTTTTTATAAACCTTTTGTTCAAAATAATAAACCTATTAGTAGTCTTTATAATTTATTATCATCAAAACATCAATTGAAACCTTCCTTGGTTTAATAATTACCTTCCTTTTCACCTTCATGACCTTCTTTTCCATCTAATGAAGGAGATGGTGCTCCAATTACAACTTTATCCTTCTTTTATGGAAATCAACAATAAAAAACTTAAATGTCAACCATACCAAATTAACTATCATAACCACACATAGCATTCATAACGACCAAACCATATATTCTAATAAATTATCACTTGGCCACACTAAAAGCTATGAATTCTGACCTAATACCATGAAAACCACAAACTAATAACAACATATTGTCCTTTAATCCATCCCTCACCAACTCAATCATTTTTAATGGACTCAACACCTTAAAAACCATGTCCAAATGTCTGTTTAGATTACCATGTCTACTTCTCAATGTTTTAGAGGGTTTGTTGATACAATTATACCTTACTTCATAGGCTTCTAAAACACAATGTGTTACAAGTATCAAAATATATTTGGGTGTTTGCTTTTGGCTTCTACTCAACACTAATAAATGAAAAAAGAGGTTGTTACATTCTATTGGGTGGAAGGAGTTTTTAAAAACTTCTCAAGGAAGTTCCATACAAAGAAACTTATTTTATTACCCATCTTAATATGAATTATTGTACACAAATGTATACCAATCTATTTTTGTTTTTCACATTTTCCCTTAAAATTTTCTAACATGAATATAGTTCGCAGATATACAGACATATAATTAATTGTGTCTAATATAATCTTTAATAAAAAAAAGTTTAGTACATGTATATATGTTAATTCATATCGTTCACATTATCTCTTTAAAACTTTACATGAATACAATTGACCATGTACGTAGACAAGTAGTTAACCATATCCATCAAAACTTTTAATAGATACAATGTGGTAGTCGAGCATGTGCCAATCTGTGTCTTTCACATAGTCTCTTCAAAAATTATAACATAAATGTGGTTGACCACTTAGACACGTAATTAATCATGTTAAAAAAAAAGCTTTAATGGAAAGGTTTTAATACACAAGTGTATGTCAATTCATGTCCTTCTTATAATCCTCTCAAAAATTATAACATAAACATAGTTTTTTAAAAACTATGTCTAATAAAATTTTTACTGGACATAGTTTGGTACAAATGCATTTACCAATCTATGCACTTTACATTATCCCTTCAAAATTTCTAACATGAATACATTTAACTATATAGACGTATAGTTAATCATGCTATTAACTATGGACATGTGTCAATATATGTCCTTCGCATTGTCCCTTCAAAATTTTTAACACGAATAATATTGGCCACACGAGCATTTAGTTAATGGTGTTTAAAAAGCTTTTAATAGACACAATTTGGCACATGAACATGTACTAGTCTAGTTCTTTCACAGTTTGCCTTTATATAGGTGAATGTATTACTTATTTATAACAAATTATCATATTTTTTGTAAATACAAGTGGTATGATATGTATATAATCCTAGTATTGTGTGTTCGTTGATGCTTGATATTGTTTGTAGTCAGTCATGGTATTAAGATATTTAAGTAAAGGTGTTGCTCATTTTAATAGGTAATGATAATTTTTATACATAGTAGTGACATTGAATGTATCGAATCTTGTTATAGTTTGTACTAAGGTACATTATTCTTTGTATTAAGTTATGGTATTCCCATTATAAAGTGTAGGTGTTTCTTATTTTTAATAAGAGATGACCTTTTCTTTGCATAAGTGTGATTTGAATGTAGTGAGTCCTGGTATAGTTTATATGGTGAGATAATATTCTTTATCCTCAACCATAGCATTCCTATTTTAAAGTGTAACTGTTACTTATATTTAAAGAGTGGTAGTATTTTTGGTATATAATGTCGGTATTACATACATTAAATCCTCATATTGCTTGTATTAAGGCATTGTGTTCTTTGCTCTTAGTCATGGTATTACCATATAAAAGTGAAGGCATAACTTTTTTTTTAATAAATAACAATAATTTTTATACATTAGGTGTCATATAGTACGTAATGAAAGATGGTATTACTTGCACTTATCTTTTGTATGATATTCTCTAATATGTAAGGAGTCAAGTGACGGTATTTCCTACATAGTCTTGGTACAATTTCATCGCATGGTGTTAGAATTTTTTAAAAAAGCTTATAGTTTTTACAATTTAGAGATGTGGCATTTATATATTAGACTCAATTTTTTAAATTGTTTTTAGTTATATTATTTAATTCAAAAAATTGTATTAGTAGAGATAGATGACAATATTATAGAATTTCTACATTTTATTTCTTTGCAAATAAACACATCTTTGTAGAAATTCAATATGTGGCCAATAAAAATCATATTAAAAAATATATCAACACAATCCTTACACTAATTGTTAAACAATTATTTGCAATATAATCCTTACATTATACAACAAATACCACTATATTAATAAAAATGTCTCTATATTACATAACTATACTATTAAATTAATACAATAAATACTAACATATGTTCATAGTTGAAAATACACACAACAAAATAAACTCAAAACTTGATTGCATATTGGTCATGAAATGTTGCTTAAATGGGTTTATTTGGTTGAGTGCTAAAATTGCGTATCATTGGCAATATGGAGCTTATCTAGTTAAGGTGCTCAAATTGCTTATTATTGGCAACATGGAGCTTATCTTCTTTCATCATCAATGCCTCAAGACTTCTTCTTTTCCTTGCCATTAAACTAAAACTAAAATGTCAATAACTATCCATGTATAAACCTAAAATAATGGATATATAGTAACCCAAAAAGTTACTCACTCATTACCTTTGCATATGTTGTATATGATGATGTAGTCATTTTTGATACCACTCAACTCGTCAAATGACATGTTTAAATATATATCTAAACAAATTTATTATAAACATAATGAGTGACATCTAAAAACATCATAGAAAGAAATGAAGAAAGGACATCATACATCAATTATCATGTTATATGGGTATTTAAAAAGTAATGAGATGAGATTTAAGTTCTTTTTTTTAGGTTTCTATTAAAAAAGAAATCAAAAATGAAGATGGCAAAGATAATAAAGATGCTGGAAAAAGGAACTTTAGGATTATCAAGTAAGTTTTCTCAATTCAAATTTACTCATTCACTTATTATACTATAAAATTAGATAATTATCCTTATCATTATTACATCTATTTAAAAATGATAAGTTGATAGCCAATGACCATGAATAGTTACTAGTTGTCAGCTACCTAATTGGGTTTATAAACAATATAAAATTTAAATATAATAATAACAATTAATGTCTGAACTGGTATTTGTACTTATAGAGAATAATATTATGATTGGCATTTATACTTATAAAGAATAATATTGTGGTTTATCTTACATGTATAAGTATATAATTGATTACCATTATCAATGTATTAATAGTCATAAAGACAATTTTGAGTTATTATGCTTTTTTGCGATTTTAGGTCATTTAAATACTTTTTAAAAACATTTAATGATAAGTAGTTTAGTCTTTTGTATTCGAAAGTCTTGACATTCTTAAATTGGCAAATGACAATAAAATCTTAAGATTAATTATGCATTTATCATAATTCATATTTTAATAAGTGTCATGTCCTTTTGGACATTAAAAAGAAAATAGTTCAAGCCTTGTTTCTTTATCTAATGTAGTAGTTGATTATCTAGCCTTGTTTCTTTATCTAATTTAGTAGTTGATTATCCAACCTTGTTTCTTTGTCTAATGTAGTAGTTGATTATCATGCTTTATTGTTTTTTTTAAATAAAAAACCATTTACTTTATTTCTTTAATAGTCTATCCATTAATCTTTAAATTTATTATGCATATTTAAATAATTTTATCTCATTGAAATTTACGCTATTTCTAGCTAGTATTTTTTAAGTTAAATAATTGAATTAAAAGAAATAAGAACACAAGGTTAAAATGATAAGTCTACTTGGTAACTAATTATATAACATACTCCAAATAGAGTTAAAGTAAGCTTAGCTTAGAGATATACATGAAAACATTTTTGCAAGAGTTGAGTTTGGAAATCTTTTAACTTAGGTTCTCATTCTTTGTTACAAATCCAAGTCTCCCTCTCATGATCGTATCTCATATGTAACTATTGGGAGGAATTAACAATGGTTATTTAAGTTTATTGATAGTTGTGTGCATATGAAATTTCTCAACTTTTAACTATATTTTTGCATTAAAGCAATTATATGTCAAGATATATGAACTATTCTCTAATTCAATAAGCTTACTTTAAATACAACTTTGCATATTAAGAAGTTCCCCTTGCCTACATTTTTATTTAGACTGAGTAATATACAGTTGCATATTATTCTTAGATTGGAGAATTGTTGAACTTTAATCTATACCCCTAATGCAAATGTATATTGAAAAAAATAGATAGTTTATAATCTTAAGTTGTTACTTACGCAACTTACAACATAAAAGATAGCTATTATTTCCCCTTATAATTTACATTACTATTGATTGCTATTTTATAACAAATTATAGGATGAAGGAGACCTTAAAAAAATACCTACTTTAACCTAATACTAGCTACTAGCTAATGTTACTAATTAAGAATACATAGTATAGATTAGTTACTATAAAAGGAAAAAGTCATGTACGATTTATGCAAATCATATTATATAAGTCCTTCAACAAATAATAAATAATTGAGTTTTTTTATTATATGGTGTTAGAGAAGTGCTCTAAAGGCAATCACCTTTAGTACTTATTGTACAAATCATTTTATGATTGATAAAAGCATTTTTATTATTTCAATATTCATACATTTATGGATTTGATGTTGATCTTAAATTGATTTAATGAAGTCGTTGATACAAAACATAGCATGTAGGAAATCATGATGAGATCATGATAATGAGATTCCTATCATATGTAGTTATGTTAGTATCTAAACTTTCCTTAATCATAGGATTAATGAGATGAGATATCACTAATTCGGATAGATTAGCATATGTTATACTCCTTGATTGGATCAAGCAGTAGATCTCATAAATTATAGACATGAGTTGTTTGGAATTAACATGTGAATGCTTACTAAAGGTAGTAAGTACATTAGATTGACCTACTATGAGACAATCGTATGAATATTCTACTCCAGTGTAAATAATAGTCTCATTGTTGGGCCCCAAATTTGTTTTGATTTCATTAAATATGAATTGAGTTGATTATGGAAATTTTTCTAGATAAATCGTTTTGTTTAAAGATTAATTAGCATGTCAATGATTGGAGAAATTAGGATTAAATTGAGTATAGTATGGTGTAAGTGAAAATGAGTAAGTAA
>JANZLD010000002.1:26610077-26629554 GCA_026413575.1 Erythroxylum carthagenense | reverse complement strand
AAATAGAAGATCTTTCATCTTTCCTTTCCAAGTGTGATAGTTTGTGCCATCCAAACAGATCATTTTACTCATATTTAGCTCTATCATTCAAATAAGTAAAAATTAACAAATTTAACTAGGCTCTGATACCACTGTGTTGGGAAAGAAGCAGGTATAACACACACAACGATCAATCAATAAATGTTTCCCCACTTGAATGAATCTATTAGGAGTAATAATGAGAAAAATTGGCAACAAACCAAATGATCACAAGCTGCCCAAATAATGCACAAATCAAAGAGCTAATCAGAAAGACACAACAATTATTTAACGTGGCAAAAACTCCTTCGGTGTGAAGGATAAAAAACAGCGGGACCTCTCTCGGTCCAAACAAATGAAATCCACTATCACAAATACTGTCTTAAAGAGATCAACAGCCACAAAATCCAGAAATCAAAGGCTCAATCTCATATAGCCACAAATTAAATTAGAGAACTACACAAAGAGAGCAATCACAACAAAGGCTTCTGTTCTAACAAATTCTGGAAATGTTCCAGCTGTTCAAATCCAATCTCCACTGTTCAAAACAAAGAAAAATGAGTAAGGAACATGCTAACCAAAATTCAGCCCGATCAGACAAAGAATGGTAGACCAAAATCAGAATATGGTAAAGCTCGTCAGTTCTGAAAACTCATTGAGACCAGTCCATTTTTGGATCCAAAAACTCAACCTCCAGACCTCAAAACCAAATCTCCACCATTCAGAATGGAGAACAATATGTATGGAAACTGTAAACCAAAAATGAGACCGATCCAACAGTGAACGACTTCCCGGTGGCCGAAAAAGTAAAATGGGTCGAGTGAAAAATCTCTCCCTTTTGTGAAGACAAAATCTCTCTCTTCTCTCCTCTCTCTCTTCTGTTTCTCTTCTTGGCAGCTACTGAAAATTTTAGTAACCAATTCAAAAATTAACCCTAATGGGTTAAAAATAACATGGGCTTTTAAAAAACTATGGTTTTTACCACATAGGAGGGAACCCAAACCCAACAGCCTAACAGTAGCGCTTTATTCGAATTAAAACATGACCCCCTAACATGCTCACATGTCATGATCGAGGCTGGAACCAATAATTTCTTTCCTATTTTGTCTTGATCAAACTAACGAATTTTGTCAGTTCTGAATTTAGTTTAGAAAAATTAAGAGAAAGTAATTTCCTTTTTGGGATAAGCATAATAGAATATTTTGCTTGTTCTATTCACATGTATACAAAATTACAAAATAGCTAGCTTAATTATCATTTAGTTCAATGCGTATGATGTTTCTTTTATGCTTTCTAGACTTAGTTTTCATAATTCAAGAATTGAACAAAAATTTTCGGTATTATTCGACTCCTTATTACTGCTATAATTTAACATAGAATAATACCTTTTTTAGAATAATATTTTGAATTTTTACAATTTCTAAAAAGAAACTATTATTGATAGGTGATAGACCCTTAGCAAGTGTATAGATTGAGCTTGAGTTGGTTCAATAAGTCTATCAATTTTTCACTTGTTCTCTTGTTTCAGATTTATTTAAAAGGTCTAATTACTAAAAGAAAGAGGATATGTTTAATTTAAATAGAATTAAGTTATACGAGGAGTAGAATCTTAATCAAATACCAACAAAGCTCTAATGGAAGTTAGATTCAACTTTGTCGATGGTGACTAGGGTTTATTATAATTTAAAGAATAATTGGTTATGAAAAAGAAATGCCCAAGGTAAGTCATCTTAACTACTCTCAACAAGCAATTAGAGTCTTTCTACTTTACTAATTTGAATGATTGAGTTTCTCTTCCAAAAACATCTTATCAGTATTCATTTCTTATGTTTTTAAGTTCAAATTAGCCAACCAAGCTAATTGTGGATTCAATCTATATCATTTGGTGTTGATATAGCTTCTACGAGGATCTAAATGAAATCTTCAAATACCTCACTTAAGAGAATCTGATAAGATAATTGAGTTTTTACCAGTCTAAGAAAGAACAATGAATATTGATTAAAAGCACTCATTTTCTCGAATTCCTTGTAACAACCAATACCTCTTAAGCTTATCACATCCCTAAATAGCCTAAGAATCAAGTAGTTGAAATTCTTATGTTGCAAGAATAAATGAGATAGTTTTTGCAAAGGAAACAAACAAATGAAAGGAACTAGTCACATACCTAACAACAACCATTGAAAAAAGAATTATTCACACTCTATAATCGCACACCCTATGCCCACACTACTAACCACCATCAGGAGGAACCTCATCCATAACTCATAACCCTTCACCCCAAGTTCACACCTTGCAACCAATAACAAGAGAACTAATGTAATGAGTTATATAATTATGATGAATATGGCTTAAATGAAGACAATTGGATTGAATGGAGCGGTGAAATGTGTTGATGTTTGGAAGTGGTTGTTATATAACAAGATAAGAGCATGAATTACTATGATAAAGTCTTGAAAACATGACTTGAAAGTTATGCACATTAGGTGTTTGATAAAATACCTAAGCGAACTTGGCTTAGGATTTAAGGATTCTAATAGTGTGCATTGGAAAAAGGCTTTCATGTTTACTTAAACCTAAATTTTTGTTTAGATTGATAAGTAGTAGCCTAATGTACTTGGATAAAAATGTGCTTAATTATGCTTTGAAATGTGTAAGTATTGGATCAAAGGCATTAAATGCCTTAGAAAATGAAAAAGAAAGCTTATGTGAATAATAAGGGAAGTAACCATGTCAGAAGCTTAATGGTCGAATCCTATAGCTTAAAGATAGTGATATTGTGTTTTATACACTCATATGATGGTGTATGAATATAAGATACATGTTTAAGTAGTAAATACTTTGTATATTTGTATGTATAAAGGCCCGGGAACTGTAGATCAAGGAGCTTGTACTAAGGATCGTTGAAGTCAAGAGAGTGTACACCTTCTTTTGAGGTGAGTTGGGGAACTATATCTCTCAAATGAGATTAGGACATCCCAAGACCTGCATGATGTAGCACCTCACTCTCATAAGATACATACCCCGATATTTCAAAGAATATCTGAGTACGTACTCCATAAGAGTGGTATGCTAGGACAATCAGTCGATTATACTCAATTCAATGTTTTAGAAAAATATCACACGCATATGCGGAAATCAATAATGGAACTTTCGACCCATTTTATTCATAATCATTTTCAATTACAGTATTACTACCATTGTACATATCATTAGAAATTTAGTAGCCACTTTGGCCTATTACATATACAAAACACTTGTAGCCATAATGTCATTACATTACAAAATCATTTACATAAAAATTGTACAATACTTGTGAATACATATTTTGATACAAAATAATGAAATACATATGCAGATGTGAACTGATCCTGACCTCTATCTCTTACTCGTATGCAGTGGCTAGATTCCAATTTGTCTAACTGGAGATCTTCTCTAAGCCTAAAAAATGTTGCAAATTTTAGGTTGAGTTTTGCAAACTTAGTAAGTGGATCATCATCGATGGCTCACTCAATCACATAACACATTAATTCATCAATTCAACATGTTGAGTCACATACATTTCATATTCACTTAATTCATATTTCACATTCAGAAACCATTTAATCTATTTATTTCAACCGTTTAAATTATACATATCAAATGTATATGCAATGCTCATGAGACTCACTTTCAATTGTTATTGTTGTAACCTAGACCTTTTTACTGACCCATATCCCTTGTGGATACCGAGCTTGTTTCAGATATTGTCCTATATTTCTTGTGGATACCAGGTATATTATCAACTGAGTCTGTGGCTCTTGTGTATATTTCAAGCTTTAAGCTCTTTCAGGTTGGTTACTCCGGTCATAATCGTTTGAAGGGACACTGCTGGGTGGACCTTCGCGAGTCACTTATAGAAATATGAAAATTTAACCCTTTAGACAGCAAAATCTTTCCTCAGGGTCTTCATAGAATTTGTAGCAATCAAAGTCCTCGTTGAAAGCATACTTAATTGACCTCAATCCGACCTCCATAGCAAAACTTATGCCTCTTGCCCCAAAATATATCCAATTGCATCCATATTTTCTAGATTTCTAACTCTTTACTTACTACATTCAACACCTTATGCTTGGTCTATCATTTCTGGTTCAATTACTCATATTTTCCCACCATTCTTAACTCCATTTCAGCTTAATATCATCCATAAACAAATTATAGTCCAAATCGATCATAAACACTAAAAAAGAACATATACATAAATACATTCATCATCAACTTTCTGCACATATTCAATTTCATTTCCACTTTCATTCACTTCTAACTATCACCTTAATTATTCCCATTTTAAGACACCACATTACTTCCTTTCTTTAGATCTAGACTCATTTTAATTCATCTCCAAAACACACAAAGAGATCCACATTAATACTCCAAGAAAATAGAACATAAAACCCATTATATATCAAAATTTGATGCACTTTTTCCTATACCATCTTTAATGATCATTCTAACTCAATTCATCTCAACAACAACTTATGAAATATTAATCATCATAAACACAAAAACAAGACATGAATCTATCCACATGTCTCATTCGCGTTTCAGCATGTACCCATCCTCATTTTATGATCATTTAACTCTTAACTATCATCAAAACATGTTTCATTCAATAAATAAAGAAGATTAATGCTTTATACTTACTTGTTTACTTCAAAACCTTTAAATAACATTTAACCCTAGTTTCTCCCATGCATCCCACGATCATCATCTTACCAAAGTAGAATAGGTGGGCCTTTTCTCAAGAAGAAAAGATAGCAAGAACTTTGAAGTAGCTAGTGATGGAAGAAAGCAAGGTTCAACTTTGATGCTTGGAGAAGAGAGTGTTGTGAGACGGAAATGAAGATGAAGATGAGAGAAGTTAACAAAGAGAGGAGTAAATAACAAGTGAAAGATCAAAATGAGAGTGGGTCTTTCACTTGATAAAAATTATGGGTTAAGACAAGCAACGTGGCAAGTGACACTTGTCACTTACCACATGTCACTTTTTCACAGTCCTCTTTTGGTCTTTTAATTAGCTAGTCCATTTGTCTCCCAATTCTAATCCAATTGACTCACAATTCTAAATGACATATGTTATTAAATCCTAATGTCATTCATCAAAATTTCTAATGCCATCTGGCACTTATTTATGCTACAATTAATCAATTGTCTTGCTACTTGACTTTTTTTTCCTAGTCCAAAAATACCCATAATTTCATAAAATTCTCAAATTTCACTAAAAATTCTAAATCAATGATTTAATTCATCATATTAATTTTTAAGCCAAAATATTCACTATCCATATCATAATCACATTAAAACAATCATTTATATATGTCAAATGAGTGCATGAACAAATCATTGTAATATGTGTAATAATCAAACTCAAGTTTATGTATACTATTTTGCATGAGCATGAAGTGCATTTCCTAATCTCTCAATGCTATTTCTTATTTATAGAAATCTAGGGTTCTAATCCTTAGTATGAAAATGGGATGTTACACATGATGACTTGTATGTGAATTTTGAACCTAGGTAATGCATAATAGAATTTAATCTTAAATAGATGCTAGTATACTTATGTATTTAATAAACAATATTTTTTTGAATATCTCTTTACACTTGGAGTGCAAAAGATCACTTTTATTGCATGAAATAATGTTTTGGAACTTACATATGCATAACCTAGTCATGTATGCTGCGTGTATGTGTTCTCTTTGGCTCAGAGCCATGGCAAGGTTCCATTTTATTGGTTGGACCGATAAATAAAGGCATAGTGCCTTACTTGTTTTTAGTACTTAATATTTGTATATGATTTTTGTGATTGGTGAGGTAACGATTGGCCTTTTGTGTGTTAGGCATAATAGATTAAGTGACCCCTGTACCCTTAATGCTGGTACATAAAAGTCGACTCCTAGTATCGACACCTTTCTACGAGACTTGCGAGTGATAGCACACCTAGAGGTTTGGTCACCAATGAGGTCAACACCGAGGGTTATGATGCTTTTATCGACCGTAGTCTGGACTCACTATAGATAAAATTCAAGCCAATATCGAGAATCGATGAGTGTGTACACTAGTTTGGTTGACTAGTGGCGACACGTATAACTATTTTGGCCTATTTTGAGATTTGGCTTCCCAACGAGATTTGATATATACATGTGATACTTTTTTGCTCTTGTGTACTAGAATTGGAATCGATGTTCACTGGATAAGTGATTAATAGACTAGTCCTATGTGGTTCCTAACTAGTATATTTTAAGTAATAGGCTAGGCCTATGTGTTTCTATATTATGTATATTCACTTCATAAGTAGTTATGTATATGTAGATGCATGAAAAACCCGTCCTTAGGTTATCTAGATCGTCTTGATGTGTATAGTGTTCTATTTGCAATATATGTTTTTCCTATTCATTGAGTACATAGTGTGCTCACCCCCTCCACTTTTCAACCATGCAAGTTAATTTGGTGAGCTTGAAGCTCTGAGTGGATCATACAGTCTTTTGACATTTTCAGGGCAATACCATATATGGGTAGTCGCTATTTTGTACTTTTGTTGTATAATGGCTCATGAACTGCTTTTATTAAGATGTTTATGTTGATATGCTTTATGATTTTGTAAATTAACTCTTGGCTATCTTGTAGTTTGTAAATGACCTTATGTATGAACCTTTTGTGTTGTTGTTGAGATTGCTCTTGAGTGGACTTTAAATTTCAGAAGTTGTGGCAGAGTTTTAAATGTGAATATAGAAGTGCATTTAAAACTGATTTAGAAGTATTTTAATTAAATTTTGAGATTTTCAAAATATAGTCGTTGTACTCTCTAAATGTTTTCAATGGATATTCAGTTAGTATTGTATAGTCGGGTTAAGGGTACCATGAGTATCCTTATCCTGAGTATGTGGCGATTGATATGTGCTTGATATGGTTCCAGGTCGTGACAATTAAATTGGTATCAAAGCATGGTTTCTATGTTTTCAAAAGTGTTATTACCGTTTTCAAAAGGTTCATGAGTTTTAGGAGTCGAGGCTAGGTGTCAAAAGTTTTTAGCCGAGAAGTTGAGTCTCAGATCGTTAAGTTAACATCCTTAACGGTTGGATGATTTCGACCTTAGTGGGAGTACTTGTTGACATTCCTTGGGGTGTTTGGGACATCAAATAAGCTAGGCTTAGTTCGATAATATTTCATTAAATAATGTATTTTTCTTTGATTTTATAGTGATAGCATGGTTAAAAGAGGAATGGGAAGTCGTTGCAAGGTTGGACCTTTACGACCCGAGCCAGAGGAACACAACAAGGAAGCAATCGTAGAACCAACAGTTGCTAGCTCTTCAGTTTATAGGGAACCTCACACTATAGCATCACCTGTGGTAGCTCAATCGGGTTTGCCACCGATTTTGGGGGAGGCTCTACAGTAGGTGGTGATATAGTGGGCACAGTATACTGCACAACAACAACCTAAGGCTAGAGCGCTACAGATGCCACCATAGGTACCACCACTGCAGCAGCCAGTAGTGGTACCTACTCCTACGTCAGAGCAACATCCGATGTTTGAAATCTCAGGGTATATTAAGGAGACAAGAAACCTCAGGTGTGGTACCTTTGATGGACACGGTAATATTACCGAGGCCAAAACTTAGATGAGACGGACCGCAAAGACATTCCATGATATGGGGTTGTCTGATGAATGAAGCTAAAGGTAGTTGTTCGATTGTAGGAGGGGGATGCTAGAGTCTAGTGGGAAAATATCTGGAGATGCTACCGTAGTCAGATTACCTGGATAAATTTTATCGACAAATTCAACGACTTGATAGAGATCAAAAGAAGGCTACCTTCTTTACACTGACACAGGGAAATAGGTCGATGTATGAGTTTAAGACAGAGTTGAGAGAGCTTAACACCTATGTCCCGGAATACGTGGCTGATGAATAGAATCTGTGTGTTTGGTTTGAGACTAAATTGCATTTGGCGAACTAAGAGAGGATGATGGTTACCCCCACTACCACGTTCAAGGAGATCGTACAGTTGGCTACGAGAGTCGAAAGGTTAGTGAAAGAGCACAGAAGACAGTGGGAGGAAAAGAATCGAAAAAGGAAGGAAGGAGTTTCCTTCAGCCAGTAACCCAAGAGGAGTCGTGGTAGTTTAGCTTCGAGTGCTACTAGAGGTGTTGCATCATCAACAGTCAGTTTATGGTCACCACGATCAGGAGATTAGAGCACTGCCCTTACTACTAGCTCCATTTCTCAAGCTCAACCATATCGGTCCAAATAGTGTAGAAACTGTAAAAAGGTACATTTAGGCAAGTATACAGAGCTAAGAAAGTGTTTTCATTGTTGAGAGACAGGCTACTTGAGGAGAGATTGTCCATAGCTGACCTGGACTTCAACTCGAGAAGCAGACAGCTCAGTGCAACCAATGAGACACTAAGGGGAGATGCCAGGGCAGGTGCTCAGTCTTCTGGATCTACACATAGGACTGGTGTGGGCAGTATTACACCTCCAGTAGGTCAGTAACGTTTTGCTTTGCGAGCTCAAGCACGAGTTTATACAATGACGAAGGAGGACTTTCAAGCCAATCTGAACACGATTATAGGTATTTTCAAGATGAACATTTTTATGTTGTTGTATTGCTATATTATGATGCATATTCTGTGTAGCACCGGTAAACTCTTAAATAGTATGAGCTACTAATGTGTAATGTTATAAGGTGTTATGTGTATTCTCGATAAAGATGCTAAAGTTTTGATTAACACTGGTGCGCAAGGTCAGTGCGCCGAGGAAATTAGTTGTCCCCTAGAGTCGTTAGATCCCCTCTTATTATAGTCTCTCCTCTTGGAGAGCAAGTGGCTTGTGATGAACCATATACGACCTGTGAGATAATGGTCGGTGATGCTATGTTAGAGGCAAATCTTATTCCCCTCGATCTCCAAGATTTTAAGGTGAAATTGGGGATTAACTAGTTAGAGAGGTATCGTGCTAGGTTTGATTGTTTTAAGAAAGAGGTGGAGTTTGACAATCAGAGTGGAGTCCCGATTAAATTTACTAGTGATCGATGAATGTTCCTAAATTGTTTGATATTAGTAGTCAAGGCTAAAAGGTTGATTCATCGGGGATGCCAACATACCTCAAACATGTGATTGACACTACGATATAGAGGGTCAAACTTGAAGATGTCCCTATTGTGTGCAAGTTCCCTAATGTCTTTTCGGAGGAGTTACTTAGATTGCCACTTGATTGAGAGTTTGATTTTGCTATTGACTTGGCCCTAGGGACAATACCGATGTCTATACTGTTGTATCGCATGGCACTAGCAGCATTGAAAGAGCTAAAGGTTTAGTTGCAAAAGTTATTGGACAAGGGCTTCATCAGACCAAGTCATTTACATTGGGAAACACTAGTATTGTTTGTCAATAAGAAGGATGGGACCCTCCTCTTATGTGTTGATTATCGGCAATTAAATAGGGTTACTATCAAGAATAAATATCCGCTCCTTAGGGTCGATGACTTGTTTGACCAGTTGAGAGGAGCTACAGTGTTCTCAAAGATAAATCTGAGGTTTGGGTACTATCAGTTGAAGGTTAATGAAAGTGATGTGCACAAGATTGCTTTCCAGACAAGGTATGGACACTATGAATTTTTGGTGATCTCGTTTGGATTGACAAATGCACCTGCAACATTTATGGACCTCACGAACAGAGTGTTCCATCCTTATTTAGATCAGTTTGTCATATTGTTCATTGATGACCTTCTGATTTATTCTAAGGATGGGGAGGAGCATGCTAGACATCTCTAAATTGTGCTGCAAATACTTCGCAAAAGACAGTTGTACGCAAAATTTCCAAAGTGTGAATTTAGGCTGAAGGAGATAGGATTCCTTGGGTATGTGGTATCAGGAGAAGGTATTTTTTGGACTTGAAGAAAGTGGAAGCTATACTCAAGTGGGGATAGCCCAAGAATGTGACAGAAGTCTATAGCTTTCTGGGATTAGTTGGTTATTATTGGAGATTTGTTGAGGATTTCTCAGTACTTGCAGCCCCTTTGTTGAGGCTTACCCAAATGGGGGTAAATTTTCAGTAGGATGACAAATGCGAGGTAAGTTTCCAAGAACTAAAGAGGCGATTGACTTCTGTGCCAGTGCTTGCTCTACCTACCTAGAGGGTTGAGTATGAGGTGTATAGTGATGTCAATTGCTGAGGACTTGGCTATATATTTATGCATGTTGGGTGAGTGATCGCATATGCTTCTAGGCAGCTAAAGAAGCATGAGCTAAATCATCTTACACATGATTTGGAGCTCATAGCGGTAGTGTTCAAACTTAAGATTTGGAGACAATATCTTTATGGGGAGACTTATCGTATATATATCGACCACAAGAGTTTGAAGTACCTAATGACACAAAAGGAGCTAAACCTCAGACAAAGGAGATGGATGGAATTCATTAAGGATTATGATTTAGTGATTGACTATCACATAGGCAAAGCAAATGTAGTAGTCGATGCACTGAGTCATAAGTCCTATTCGGTAGTAACTATTAGGCAAAATCCTTATATGACTCATTTGACGAGTGTACGAAGCCTTAGGGTTAAATTCTCAGTGGCTGAGGATGATGGAACATTACTAGAATGGTTTGAAGTTCGACTAACACTATTGGATAAGATCAGGAGATCACAAGTCAATGATCCCGAGTTAAAGGTCATTTGGGAGACATTGCCTTCCTAAGAGGATGAGGGGTTCCAACTGAGAGAAGACGGGTTATTAGTCTTCAAAGACAGAGTTTGTGTGCCGGATGACTAGGGTCTTAAGTGAGCTATCTTGAAAGAAGCTCACATTTTGGCTTATGCTATGCATCTTGGTAGTACGAAGATGTATCGAACTTTTAGAGAGAGCTATTGGTGGCCAAGGATGAAAAGAGAGATAGCACAATTTGTGGGCAAATGCCTTCCCTGTCAACAAATAAGGTATAACATCATAAGCCAACGGGTATGTTACAGTCTTTACCTATTCCAGAATGGAAATGGGAGCATATGACAATGGATTTAGTAGTTGAACTATCTCGTACATCGAAAGGTCACAATGCTATTTGGGTTATAGTGGATAGATTGACGAAGTCTGCTCATTTTCTACCTATCCACACAACCTACTTGTTGGAGAAGTTGAAAAAGCTATATATCGATGAGATTGTAAAGCTACACGGGGTGCCAATTTTAATAATATCAGATAGGGATCTGAGATTCACCTCCTAATTTTGGCAAAAATTTCATAAATCTTTAGGGACTAAACTAAAGTTTAGTACTGCCTTCTACCCCCAGATTGATAATCAGTTAAAGAGAATCATTTAGCCACTAAAGGACATACTAAGAGCATGTGTGGAGTTTTAAAGGAGCTAGGACCGGCATTTGCCTTTGATAGAATTTACTTATAAAAATAGTTTTCAAACAAGTATCAGTATACCACTATATGAAACACTTTATGGGAGAAAGTGTAGGACACTCAAAAAGTAAAAGTCATCTAAAAAAAGATGAAAGTTACCTAGGATCGTCAAAAGAGTTATGCAGATAAGAGTCGACAAACATTAGAGTTTGCAGTTGGTGATATGATTTTCCTTCAGATATCACCATGGAAAGATATTATCTGATTTAAGAGCCAAGGGAAGCTAAACCCTCGATATATTGAACCTTTCCGTATCCTAAAGCGCGTCGAGACTGTGGCGTATCGGTTGAAATTGCACAAGACTTGGATAGGATCTATAATGTGTTCCATGTCTCGATGCTTAAGAAGTATATACTGGAGCCATCTAATGTTTTAGAGACACCTCTAATGGAGCTGAGGGAAGACTTGAGTTTTGAGGTAAAACTAGTCCAGATTCTGAATTGACAGATAAAGAGGTTGCACAGCAAGGAAGTTTCCACAGTCAAATTTTCTTTGGAAGAGTGACAAGATTAAGGAGATGACATAGGAGCCTGAGGATGCTATGAGATGTTAGTACCCCTATTTATTTGTATCCTCGACTTAGGAGTTTTAAGGATGAAACTCTTTTGAGGGGGAGGATTTGTAATGTTGGACTCTCTGAGCCCTTTTGTATTGGTTTGTACTTGAAGATACTACTATATATTGATATATACATGATTGTCTATGAGTTCAAAAGCGTATTTGAATCCTTTCGATATATATGCCAATGATATATAATGTTATATGCCTTTACTTGATTTTAGAATTCATCGGTATGTGAAATCTTGAAGATTTCTGACATATAAGCTTCTAAGTGTGTAAAATTGAGTTAAAAGTGTTCTAAGGCCTTAGAGGCAATTAGACATGATATATTATACTTATTGGACACCTTGAAAGCTTAATTGAAAAAGTTGATGTACATAAGGACTTAATTGCGAATTGTTAAAAGTTAAGGGACTTAAATGTAATTTTTCAATTCTTGGAGGACCAATATGTAATTTTATAAAGTTAAGGGGCTTAATTATAATTTTCAAAAGTTCGGGAACTAAAATGAAAATAAAAGTTTTGGTCATTCTCCAAATTTGGGCGTAATTGTGAATTTAGGAAAAGTTTAGAAAGTATAATAGTAATTTCATGTAAGCTAAGGGCAAAAAGGTAATTTCACCATATTTGGTCAAAGAAGAGTCAACATTCTAGACTCTTCTTCCTTATGTGGCCGTGCACCCCAACATTAAATATCAAAAACTCTATTTTAATTGAAAGAAAGGAGAAGAAAGGAGAAGAGAGGAAGAGAAGAACACCATTCAACCATCACCAAATTTCCACCATTTTTTTATTCTTCGACACAAACCAAAGTGTTCTAAGTTAATTTGGAATTAAGGAACTCAAATATATCATTTGATTCGAGAAATTCTCAAAGAATTTTAAGATATTACCAAAGGAAAGTTTAGGTAAATTTTGTCTCATGTATCTCTACCTTACAATTTTGAGTTTGGTGTTAAGATATATTGTTCTTTATGCTTGAATATGCATGAAACATGGCTTAGATGAATGAAATGAGTCATGGAGAAGTCTTCTTAAGTCAAAATGAAGATGCCCTCTCTTTGGTGAAAATTTGTGAAATTTTAAATTTCTTTTGAAATTGATGGTTTAAATGAATTCTTTGGTATTAATTGTGTATGTATAATTTGAATTGATGATGAAAAATGAAGAAGATGTATATTGGATAAGGCCTAGTTGAAATGATGGGGGAAGAAATGGACTAATGTAATGAGTTGTATAATTATGATGAATATGGCTTAAATGAAGGGAATTGGATTGAATGGAGTGGTGAAATGTGTTGTTGTTTGGAAGTGGTTGTTATATAACAAGATAGAGCATGAATTACTATGATAAAGTCTTGAAAATATGACTTAAAAGTCATGCATATTATGTGTTTGATAAAATGCCTAAGTGAACTTGGCTTAAGATTTAAGGATTGTAATGGTGTGTATTGGAAAGAAACTTTCATGTTTACTTAGAGTAAACTTAAATTTTTGCTTAGATTGATGAGTAGTGGCCTAATGTGCTTGGATAAAAATATACTTAATTATGCTTTGAAATATGTAAGTATTGGATCAAAGGCATTAAATGCCTTGGAAAATGCAAAAGAAAGCTTATGTGAATAATAAAGGAAGTAACCATATGAGAAGCTTAATGGCCAAATCCTATAGCTTAAAGATAGTGATATTATGTTTTATACACTTATGTGGTGGTGTATGAATACGAGATACATGTTTTAGTAGTAAATACATTATATATTTGTATGAATAACGACTCCAGAGCTGTAAATCAAGGAACTGGTTACGAGGATCGTTGAAGTCAAGGGAGCGTACACCTTCTTTTGAGATGAGTTGGGAAAAATATATCTCTAAAATGGGATTAGAACATCCTAAGATATGCATGATGACTTGTATATAAATTTTGAACCTAGGTAATGCATAATAGAATTGAATCTCAAATAATTGTTAGTATACGTGTGTATTTAATAAACAACATTGTTTTGAATAACTCTTTGTATTTGGAGTGCAAAAGATGACTTTTATTGCATGAAATAATATTTTGGAACTTACATATGCACAATTGAGTAATGTATGCTACGTGTATTTGTTCTCTTTTGACTTAGAGACGTGGTAAGGTTCCGTTTTATTGGTTGGACCTACAAATAAAGGCATAGTGCCTTATTTGATTTTAGTACTTAATATTTGTATATGATTTTTGTGATTTGTGAGGTAATGATTGGCCATTCGAGTGCTAGGCACAACAGATTAAGCGACCCCATACCTTTAACACTGGTACATAAAAGTTGACTCCTAGTATCGACACCTTTTTACGAGACTTGCGAGTGATTGTACACCTAGAATTCTGGTCACCAATGAGGTCATCACTTAGGGTTATTATGCTCTTGTCGATCATAGTCTGGACTCACCATAAATGAAAGTCGAGCCAACACCAGGAATCGATAAGTGTGAACACTTATTTGGCTAACTAGTTTTGGCCTATTATAAGATTTGGCTTCCCAATGAGAATTAATTTATACATATGATGCTTTTCTGCTATTGTGTATTGAAACTGGAACCTATATTCACTGGATAAGTGATTAATAGGCTAGGCCTATGTGGTTCCTAACCAATATATGTTGATTCATAGGCTTGTCCTACATGTTTCTATGTCATGTCTGTTCACTTTATAGGTAGTTATATGCATGCTAGATACCTGAAAAACCCGTCCTTAGGTTATCTAAACCGTTTTGGTATGTATCGGGTTCTGTTTGCAATATATGTTTTTGCTGTTCACTGAGACATAGTGTGCTCACCCCCTCTGCTTTCCAACCATACAGGTTAATTTGATGAGGATAAAGCTCTGAGTGGATCATGCGGTTTTGTGACATTTTCAGGGCATTATCACATATGGGTAGTCTCTGTTTTGAAATTTTGTTATATAGTGGCTCATGAATTGTTTTTATTAAGTTGGTTATGTTGATATGCTTTATGATTTTGTAAATTAACTTTTGACTATCTAGTGATTTGTAAATGACCTTATGTATGAACCTTTTGTACTGTTGTTGAGATTACTCTTGAGTGGACTTAAAAGTCCAAAAGTTGTGGTAGAGTTTCAAATGTGAATATAGAAGTGTGTTTTAAAATGATTTATACATATTTTAATTGAGTTTTGGGATTTTCAAAATACAGTCGTTATGTTGTCTAAATGTTTTCAAAGGATATTTAGTTAGCCTTGCATAATCAAATTAAGGGTACTGTGAGTATCCTTAGCCTAGTATGCAGCGTTTGTCATGTGTCTGATGTGGTTTCGGGTTGTGAAACCTTAAACACGATATACCTATTCTTAATAATATAAATGTAAAAGGAAAGCCTAATTGATTATCCCTAACGCATTTCAATTTTGAAATCACTCAAATCCCTAGTCTCAAAGTTGAGGTGGTAATAACAACTTTCACGAATATACTTAGATCCTACCAGTCCTTATGGAACTTATCAAAACAAAGAGATCTAAAAACTTTGAGAATGCAAAGATTAGAGTTTCATAAATAAATAGAACTAGGGATGTAAAGCATAATGTGAGAAGCCCTAACAAGTACAACAAACATCAAGAAAGGACAGGTCTTCATTTAATGAAGTTGAATGAAATAAGTCAAAGACAAATGGATTAAAGGGAAAAAAACACAAAGGGACCACTGAGGGAGAGATGCTCAAATTCAATACATCACTTAGCATTTTTATTTATTATATATTTGACAATGACCTCGTAGAAAAAACTAAAAAGAATAGCCACCACCCTTTCCAAGAGAAGCAAAAATTTGTAATAACAATTCTAAAAGAATATTGGACATATTATGTGTTGAATTAAAGGAGGTTTAATCAATGTGCTAAAGATAAAAGAAACATAACTACTACTAATGGGATTATTATTTTTAATAAAAAGCAATATAACATCAAAATAAATTCATAAACTAAAATTTTTTTATGAAGTTAATAAAGAGAAGTTAAAGTTTACAACTGTCAAAATGAAGATCAAACCAACTAAAAAAGATCACTATAAGAAAATTATAACTTACCGATGAAACATTACCGCCGGAGAAATTACTGTAGTAAATCAGCAATGGAATTTGATTACTCACCTGTAAAATTGTCGAAAAATGGCATTTTGAAATGAACAAAATATCCGTCGGTAAAGGTGGAGGAAAATTATCCCCACAATTTTTTCGACAGAATATAGCTACGTAATTATGAAGGCAGTCATAAAAATAGGCAGCAATGATTGGTGGTAAAATAAGCATCAGGGTGTACAGACAAAATAAATATCTATTGATAAAAATTAAAGTTAAATGTCATCGTTGAGTCTCCAGCCTCAATGTTTTTAATAAAAAGAAAACAATATCATTTGGTTTAACATCAAACAATGTCATTTTCGTTTGATTTTAAACCCACTCGAAGACCCCCTTCCTTCTCCCTTACATTGTTTTTTTTCTTGTTTTCTTCTTTGTCACCGTTGGTTTTCTCTCTTCCACCATCCAGTATCCATTGTCTATACTTTTCTCTTCCATCATCTTCCACCATTATCAAGGAGTTTTTTTTTTTTGTTTTTATGAAGTCATGGTATTGTTTGTACTTAATTTTGATATTTACATATGAAAGTAAAAGGTGATACTCATTTTTATGTGTCTATGGTATTTTGATGAGTTATCTTTTCCCATATATTTTTATACAAAATATTTAATGAATTTTCTTTTCTCTTTAGTGTAAGAGAAATTCACCCACCTTTGCCCCTCTTAGTGCTTAATATTAGTGATCTCTTGTTCTAGCTTTCTTATCCCATGTATTTTCAAATACCCACCATTTTCTATTAAATGTTCAATGCTTTTCCTTTAAATGTTCCCCATCCATTTTTCCTTAAAATAAGTGATATTTTATTATGATGGCCAAGCTAAAGGATAGACTAAATTCTTTAGAATGGAAGAGTTGTGCTTAATAAAATAGCTTTAGAAGTTTATTAATTAAGTCCATAAAAATTTAGGCTTGAATGATAAAGGTGCCGCTAGATTTTTGCTATTAAATAAAAACTAGAATATGTCATTTAATGAGTTTTTAGTGAAGTATAGGTTGTGATCCTTAAACCAAACCAAAGTTGTTCCATCTAAGGATAAACTATGATCAAATGATCTCCTTGAGGTAAATACTAAAATATAATAGGAATATATTGTAGGATAAGTCCATATGTTCTCCCACCGAGTTTATTAAATAAAAACTAGAATATGTCATTTAATGAGTTTGTAGTGAAGTATGGGTTTTAATCTTTAAACCAAACCAAAGTTGTTCCATCTAAAGATAAATTATGATCAAATGATCTCCTTGAGGTAAATACTAAAATATAATAGGAATATATTGTAGGATAAATCCATCTATTTTCCCACCAGGTTCATAAATAGGGAAATTGTATATGTTGTTGTTCGTTACTTGCACTATGTCATCACATATTCCATTATAAGGAGATTTAAAAAAAAATGTAGTTATACCTTATGATCTATTATATCTAAAGCATATTATGGCGAAAGCGTCATGAAACCTTAGATTTTTCTTTACAATATAGTTAAAAAATATGGAAAAATAATGAATAGAAGCTATTTCTAGGACATCTACTAATCGAGTTATCATAGAAGTTTGATTGTATATGATAACGTAACGAATTTGACATTTGGTTCTTTTACACTTAACATAGACTTTAGGGTGATAAAAGTGGACATAGTGAGAAAAGTCAATGATGGAATATATGTTAACTTGGAGTATATGATACCTAATTGAGACTATAGACGCTTCTACACACCAAAAACTAATCAAACTTGTATAGGACAAGATTGAGGTACAAATTAAGATCAATGTGATGTTGAGGAAACTAAAAAATGCTTTGATATCATTGCAAATCATCTGGAACAATTAGAGGAGCAAGTTTCTCATTATCTTATTGATAAGATGACTTCCAAAGTACCACATATCTTACACTTAATTGTGTAATCATGGTATTCTCTAGATATTATGGTGATAATATTTATACTTAATTATGGTATAAACATATTAAAGTAAAGTTGATACTTATCTATATAATGTAATGAAAAATTAAAGTAAAGACAATACTCATTTATATTATAATGATATTTCTTATATAGATTTGTAGTATAATTTCTATAGAGTCATTGTATTCTTTATAAGTTATAATGGTATTCTTTGTACTAAGTTATGGTATTAATATATTAAAGTAAAGGTGGTACTTATTTCTTTATGCTCAATTGCCTTATTTTTTGATTTGCTTGCTTTAATATATTAAAATATAACAAAACTAGTGAACAAATGTATTATATTAAATACGAAATATTCTTTTTTGCAAGCCCTATTTTGTGTAGAAGAGTGTCGCTCATCCTTCTTCTTTATAGTATGTAGTTGTCCGTCCAACCAGGTAAGTCTTCTAACTAATGTCTACCATATGTGTTGATTTAATAATACGATTCTGATGCATTTGGGTTTTGTGTGAATACAAAAGAGGTTTTGATTTTATGTTGTCTAAAATATTCTTATAATCATTGATAAGTTTTCATGTTCTTTAATAGTCGAAGTATTTATGTTTGGATTTTGTTTGAATCATTGATGAGTAGATGTATGATTACATAAGTGTTTACTATATATGGAATGAGTTTGACATCATATGGATGATTTGATGCATAATAAACCCCTAAGATGGTATATAGGCTAGAAAGCTGTGATGTAACTCTCATGAGGCTTATTGGTGAAAAATTCCACAAGCCTAGGAGTCACAACAAGGACTTGCTTTCTTAATTCACAAATGTAAACAATGCCACGTACCATAGTATTAAAATCAATTGTAGGTGATTAATTCAATTGATTAATACTTAGAGGATGTTGTATAAAGTAAAGGTTAAATGTTCTATAAACTTAGGGGACATGAAGGATACTAACTATGAAATCACTTTTTTAAATTAATAGTCTTACATATATAAGTAATGTTGATAGATCTTGGATGTATAGACGATTAAAACCTAATGATTTCATTAATCCTGATTTTGTTGAGGGAGATGAAGCTTTTATTCATTATGCATGTTCTCAACCTGCATATATGGATGACCCAAAGATCATATGTCCATGTAAAAAGCGCAAACATACTCATTTCCTTCCTATTGATGAAGTGAATGGCCATTTGCTAAGAAAAGAGTTTGTTCCAAATTATTTTGAGTGGATATTGTTAGAGTAGTGCCCTAAAGGTAATCGCCTTTAGCGCGTTTTGTGCAAAATTATGTATAGACTTTATGAATAAATAAAGAAAGGCATATTTCATTAATTTGATGTTTATTATTTATGAATTGATATTGATCTATAAGCAAATTAATGAAGTCCATGATATATGACATAGCATGAAGGAAATTATGAT
>JANZLD010000002.1:26564077-26583819 GCA_026413575.1 Erythroxylum carthagenense | reverse complement strand
CTCTGCGTGGATACCGTTAGAGACGGTCTCCTTTGGTCGTTATGGTTTGACTTCGTTATATAGACACATAGATCCTGACTTTCGGGAAGGTCCCGGAATAAAAATTTTTGTTTTTCTGCACCGTGTATATGTGATGACACACCGGGATTTTCCTACAGATATGACATTAAGAGCCATTGAATTGTAGCACCTCAAGGGATAATGAAGTAAACTAGTTAATAACTGTGGATGAGTTTGAAGGGGGATTAGATTTAAAACAAATAATATGGGTGCAACTGAAAATCCTTACATGTAAATGGTTTATGATGCAGCCGGTTGTACCTTTTAGGAAAATATAGAAAATTTTGAAGAATAAGCAAACCCATATACAAAACAATTTTTTGAGTTACTACATTTAGCTAACCAAGAATTATGGCCGAATTGTGAGACAAGTACTCAATTGCTCGAATATTGAATACAAAGTTTGAAGGGCATATTTTTTTATCATAGTTTTGATAAAATTCTTGGATGATATAATGAATGATTGCCTCCTAATCATACAATGGTTCATAGTTTTTACAATAACTTATTAGGGGTCTTGGTTTGTCTGTTAAAAAAATTTATTATTGCAAATTGGGATGTATGTTGTATCAGGAAAATGATGTGGAATTATAAGAGTGCAAATTTTGTAGTCAATCTAGGTTCAAGCCTAGAAAGCATTATATGAAATAGAAATTAGTACCCTGAAAGCAGATATATTATTTCCTGCTAACTCCGAGACTTCAAAGACTATATGCTTATGGCGTTACTACATTTCACATAAGATGGCATAATGAACATGAACTGGAAGATGGAATAATGAGTCATTCATCAAATGCACTAGTATGGAAACATTTCCATAATACCTATTATAAGTTTGCAGCTAAAAGTCGAAATGTTACGTTGGGATTGTCGCTGAATGGACTCCAACATTTTGGTCAATCCAACCAACAATATTCATCATGGCTAATCATAATTACTCCTTATAATTTGCCTATATGGATGTGTATGAATGAGGCATATATGTTCTTGACAATGATTGTGCTAGGGCCTACAAATCCAAAGTATAAAATTGATGTATTCTTACGACCACTGGTATCTAAATTGCAGCATCTTTGAGAATATGGTGTAGAGACATATGATGTGTCTCTAAAACAAAATTTTTTGTTGAAAGCAGCTTTGATGTAGACTGTTAGTGATTTTTCAACATATGTTATGTTGTTTGGATGGAGCACAATAGGAAAATTGGCTTATCCTTATTGTAGCAATGATTTTGATTCGTTTATCTTCCAAACGAGGGTAACACATGTTGGTTTGACAACCACATGAAATTTCTTCCTCCAGAAATCATCCATTTAGACGAAATAAGCTTAATAATAGGTTGGTATAAACACCTCCTCCCCCTCACAAAGCTGATGAAGAGATATTGCAGGAGATTGACGAATTAGGATTATTGGAAGTTACAGAACTTGAAACTGATGAAGTTAATACAAGCACTAGTGAAAACTTTGGTTAGAGAAAACGAAGCATCTTTTGGGATTTTCTATATTGGAAAACTAATTTGATACATTATAATCTAGATGTGATGCATATTAAAAAAATATTTTTGACAATTTGTTCAATACCATAATGAACATTAAAGGGAGGATAAAAGACAACGCAAAATTACGAGCTGATTTGATACTTTTTGTAGAAGGAATAAGTTAGATAAAGATCTTCGCATCAATAAATATCCAAAAGCATACTACAATTTGAATAAAAACAAAAGGACATATTGTGTGAATGGTAGAAAAGTCTAAAGTTTCCCAGTGACTATATTTCAAACTTGGCCAGGTGTCTGAACATGAGGAGGTACAAATTATTTAGGATGAAAAGATTGTCATGTATTTACAGAAAGGCTAATTCCAATTTCATTTTGGGAGTTGCTACCGAATAAGATTTGGGAAGTTATAACATAATTAAGTTTTTTTTTCAAAAACTTAACATCATCTGAAACAAAGTTGGCTGAAATGGAAAAAAATATAAAGGAAAATTCAAATAATTTTGTGCAAATTAGAAGGGATTTTCCCTCCAAGCTTCTTTGACTGTATGGAGCATCTACTTGTGCATTTAACGCATGAGACTAAACTTGGTGGTCCAATTCAATATCGATGGATGTATTCATTTGAGAGTTAATTATAGTAAATATTTAAATTGAAGTAATAATATGTTTTTATAACAGGATTATAATAACCCTATTTGCTAATGTAAGTCATTGCATCACTTGAAGAAAAATGTCAAAAACAAGGGTAGAGTTGAAGGTTCGACATGTAATGCTTATTTAATAGAAGAAGCAAGTACATTTTGTTCACATTATTTTGAGTCGCATGTGCACATAAGAAAAAGAAAAGTTTCTCAAAATGACAATAGGGGAGGAACGGGTTATCCTAATGGTAACTTATCCATTTTCACATATCCTGGATGAACATATGGACGTTTAACAAAAAGAATGTTAACAAAGGAAGAAATAGAGGTTGTCTATGGTTATATTTTATTAAATTGTCAAGAGGTTCAACCTTTCGTGCAGTAATTTGAAATTGATTATTTGAGTTTTGAAATTTAATGTTATTCACAAATTAAATACATAATAGTGTTTTTAGATTATACGAGGAATGGTTACGCAAGCTAATGCCCGAGAAAACACAGGATGATATCAACACAGAAGTTAGAAGATATTTTCTTCAATGGTTCGAGAAATATGTAAGTGTTCACTTACAATTATTGAAATGATTAAATTGTAAGATCAAAGTGTTCAAATGACATTATACTATTTAATATGATAATGTCTTTTATGTAGGCTTTAAAAATCCAATAGAGAACAAGTTAATATTTGATCTTACGAAAGGACCTTTATGAACAGTTAAATAGTATCTGGCGTATTCGTTAATGGATATGAATATCAAATAGAATATCATGATCATAGCATGACAACAGTAAATAGTGGGGTTTGTATACAAGGAGAATTGATGGATTACTATGATAAAATTATTAAGATACTTAAAATTGAGTACTCTGCATTACTATTAAAGGGAAGTGTGATATTTAAGTGAGACTGGTTTGATCCAACTCTTAATGTTGGCACAAAAGTGCATAGCTAATACAATTTAGTTTAAATCAACTAGCAAAGAAGATTTAGACAATTTGAACCTTTGTGTTCGCGATGCAAGCGATCCAAGTGTATTATATCCCTTTTTCCAGCTTACGATGAGATAAATTAGATTAGTTGGTCATTTGTAAAGTTAAATCTAGAGATGTTTTTGAATCACATGGAAAAGAAAAGCAGAGAATTAAAAGTGAACTGTTTCAAGAAGATGTTTATGAAATAAATGCATTGTTACATATGAAAATAATGAACCTTTGAACGATCAAAATAATGAATACGTTGAAATTTCATATGAAGAGAATGAGGAGGGCGAGAGATCTAAAGAGGAGCCTAAGTTTAAATCTAATTCTTGAGAAAAAGAAGATAATGATGATTTTGATTTATAATTAAGTGTTGAAAAGGATTGGTTTGTGCTTTTAATATAATATTATATTCAATAAATCAATTATTGAATCAATAATATATTGTTTTATATTGAATTGAAATTGTTATATTTCTAGAATATTCAATAAAATATAAATTTCATGATAAAATACGCCACCAAAAAGAAAACAGGATATGATGTGACCAAGGTTCAGACCACGATTTGGAGCCAGTTATTTTCCAAATGGAGCATCACATTATGTAGCTGCAATAGAATTAGATGTTGTACCTCTAACTACTTCACATACAGATGAGGCATCACCTTTCACCCTTGCTGCTACACCATCCAACAGCTTTACACCATCCACCACCCCTTTATCGATAGAGATATCAAGGGTAAATGTTGCAGATGAAGGAAGAGATCTCCAGCCTAGAGTTGAGGGAGTTTATGGAAGAACTTACATCACAATTATCAACAATCTGTAAGCGAAAATATATAAAACACTATATGTTTATAATTAAATTATAGGTTTAAATTTAAAAATGATATGAATTTCTTTTTATATTAGTTTTAATTCCCTCTAAACTATACTTAAGAAACATGACATCTAAGTTCAAGGAGAAGATTGATCCTGAGAGTTATATATGGAAGAACATCTCATAAGCGACAAAGGATTTTTATTATCAGGAGTTTGAGGTACAAAAATTTTTATCTTTTATTAATTTTTATACATTAATTAGATAGATATTTTAGGTTATGAGTACTTATTGTATTTTTCTTTTTTCATAAAGAATTTTTCTAGGATTCTAAATTTGACATGGTTATTTATAAAGTATGAGAAAGACGAGCTCATACACGCTATAAGGCCTTTATTGGTGTGATACACAATAATGATGTATGACCTTCTTATATTTCTTAAGAAATATAAAATTGTTGGTAGCAGTATTGGACATCATCTAAAGCAATGTCCATTTTAGAGCATAATTCTACCAACAGACGTGGAGGACCAGAAGGAGAGAGTCTTTCTGTCCATATTGGAGGATCTATTATCTACTATGAGCATGCAGAGAGACTTATGTCTACACTTTACACTTATGTTATGATTTTTTTTTTACTTTGATGTATTTCAATTTAATTTGATGTGTGAATTTTAGAATGAAAATATGTGTATTATAGATAATGATAATGTTATAAATATCTGGTGTCATAAATGGATTTATTGTTGAGTTCTTTTTTGTTCAACAGGGGGTAAATATCCTAAAAATAGAGAAAATTTTGACAAAATTTTTGTAAATTGTAGTTTACTTATAATATTTTATTCTGACGTGGGAAAAGTCTATAGGCAGGAAGCTACACCCATCAGCTCTTTTTGCACACTCACACTAAGAAGTATGACAGTGTGACCTTCGTCACCATATGTAAATGACTAAATGTATGTGAAATTTATGCTTTAATATTAATGTTTTATTAACATAAACATTGCCTTCTAATAGGACCAAATCCAAGAAAACATTCAATGACAGTCTCAGTAGTCTGAAGACGCTAATGAGAGTCAAACATATCTTTATGTAGTTGGTGGTACGGATCGTCATGAAAGGATCTTCGACTTATGTTCATTTGCGAACACATGTTATTCGCAATCCTCCACATCCAGTACAACAACATCTAGTAGGTGATCCGCATTGATTGAAGTCCATAAGCTTCGAAGCACAATACAGGCACTAACAACTCAATTGCAACCGTTGAGAGAGTATATAGCCTAGCTCCGTAATGAGATAGATGAGTTGAAATGGAAGGGCTACATTCACAGCACCCACATTCAACAAATGAACAACATAGTTATAGTCATTTTATTAGAGATGTCAAAAAGGGCTCGGCTTACTAGCTCGACCTGACCTGATTTTAACTTGGGTTAACCTACTGAGCCACGAGCCAAGGTCAGGCAAGTCATGGGCCTTCCCGGTTTAGCTTGTGGCCCGACCTTTACTTTCAAAACGATACCATTTTGGAAGTTTTTCTTTTTAAAAATGACACGCTGGCCGACCCATCCTAGCCTGGGTTGCCTGTGGCTCGGCCCATTGACATATCTACATTTTATATGAATTAAATACTTATTGTTGTAGATAATAATTTTTTATTATTAATTAGATAATTTTTACTTTATATTATCAATCAACTTTCTGTTTTAACAAATTAAATATGAAAACAAATCAAAATATTATAAATAGATAACTGACATCTGTATAAATTATACATTAATCATAAGAATATCAAATAAAATTAAATGTAAGGAAAATATTAAAAAATAACATCAGTAAATTTATCGACAGAAAATGAAATTCATAGGTAAGATGCAGTGAATTTATCGACGGACAACTAAGATCCATTGTTAAAATTAATTGTGAATTTCCTAGCGAATATGAAAAATTTATCGGTAAGGTTACCAACAGAGAAGCTTTGTCCGTCGCTACAACTGACCGAAACAAACCTTCCAAATGTATCGACAACATAAAAATTACCATCGCTAAATATAGCGACAGAAAAGAAAATATTTGTTCATAACTTAGCAACAAAAAATTTGTACTCTGTCGCCAAATATTACCTACGGTCGTTTTTCTGAAGACTTATTATGTCAGTAAATTCTGTCACTAACTTAACTTGTCGACAAAAAACTTTCACATTTTGTCGGTAATTTTCTCTAAATTTAATATTTTTGAAGTTTTAAAAGGCTCACTAGACATAAATTTTCATTTCACTTAATTGCTTGAGTCTTTCCAATCATTAAGAAGCATGGAAGCTTTTAGTTTTAATATAAAAATTTATTAATCTTTCTAACAAATTTTAAGGAACATTTTAGGAAATGTTTAAATCATAATTGCATTAAAAAATAAGTTTGATCATTTGAAGTTGTTAAAAATCATATTTTAAATGTGATTGGTTGATCTATATAGGTTAAAGATCAACCTATATAAGTTAAAGTTATTAAATTTGATATATTGTAAGTTTGTTGTAATATTGATTGATATATTGATTAATGTACGATATTGGTTGACCAACATGCTTATTAGTCCAAAAATGTATCAACGACTTGTAAATTTAGTGCTTTTAATATTTTATTGATTGATCAAATGTTATACTAGTTTACTAATACACAACAATTAGTTATTATAACGACTAGTTATTGGCTCTAACGGCTATAAAAGTCTTAAAATACTCTTTTATGATTAAAAAGCATTCAGGTATATTTTACACATTTTTTTTAATTTTTTCAATCATTTGAGCAACATTGTTTCGTATTGCTCTCTCGACATTTCTTCCAGCTCTTTTCCCCACTCATCCTTCCAGAACTTTCTGTCCCCCATGTCCATACCAGCAGGCAGCAGCTTTCTGATCCACCAACCAACAATAGCCCTCTATCGTCCCATCCTTCTATCCATAATGGAGAAATCAGAAACCAATAAATTCGAAAAAAATCTAACCTGCATCTGTCTTTGAGAAACCAGAGCACAACAAAACCCAGCATACCTAACCAACACCTGACTCAAATTTGCCCCCAATCAGAGGTGCTCCAGAAAAATTACACATGAAGCTCAATAGTGGGCGACTCTGAGAGTTTGGGTAAACTTAGGTTTATGGAATCTGAATCTGAGTAGTTGATTTAAGCACCCTGGAGGTGCTACACCAAGGAGCTTAGAAATGGAGAACCTCCCTTGTGGGTTTTTTCCTAGAGAAGTGACTAATGTTCCCCACAGTCAGTCAATGGGCAAATAAAACATGGAGGAATAAGGGATTAGAGCACGTCATGGTGAATGAGGATGAACTCTTTGTCTTCAAGTGTAATTTCGAGGAGAATGTGCAAATAGTGTTGGAAGCTGGTCCATGGCATGTGATGGGCCATCCAATACTCATCAAGAAGTGGTAGTTGGCGGTGAGTTGGACAGAAGCAAGCTTAACTTTATACCGCTATGGATCAACATACATAAGGTTCCTCTAGAATATTGGTTAGCGGAAGGTATGAGTGACATAGCAAGTAAAATAGGCGAGCCATTGGGACTTAACGCAAACACCGCGTTAATTAGGAGAGTTGGGTTTGCACGAGTGTGTAGATGTTGACATTTCTAAGAAACTCCCTGAAAACTTGAGAATTATGAGACTTTCTAAGAATGGTGACTTGGTAGAAGATACCATAAGGATTTCTTATATGTGGAGACCAAAAACACAAGAGGTGCAACAAGTTTGGAAAAGAAAGGATGGTCAAGAGGGACAACAGGAGTTGAAGATTGGTCCAGATCATTTATATTCAAATGCAGTCAGAGAAATAGCTCCTAACGTGCATTTGGAAAAGGAGACTTGGAACCTAGTAGCAGGAGGGAAATAAAAAAAGTGGCATATGCTAAGAAGGGCCTGTATAAGGGTGATAATGACAAGGCAGAAACGGGTTCTCAAGAATCAAGCCAGTGAGGACATAAAACTGGTGGGAAGTAGTTAGGTAGCACTAAAGATACATAGAGATGCGATAAGGAATCAAGGTGACACATCTCTCAAGGGGACTAATGAGGAAGAAGTCATGGATAAGGAGGCTAAGATTACTTTGGATACAGATAAGGGGGATGTGAATATAGCCGGGCTAGGGAATCAACTAACCTATGAACAAGAGAGATTCCGGGCTAAAGAACTTAATGGGACTTTTGTCCAAGAAAGTGGGGAAGCATCAGGTTCTCAGCCTGGCACTATATCAATCTCCCTAGGAATGAGTAGGAAGGCTAGGAGGAAATGGTCTGGTAAAAAAAAGAACTTATGAAACTAGTAGCTTGGAATGTTAGGGACTCAATAGCCTAAATAAGCAGCTTGCAGTCAGGGAATTGATTAAGAATAGCAAAGCAGATTTCGTTGGTTTATTGGAAACCAAAATAAAAAGGGAACACCTGGAGAAGGGGTTATAGTTCCTGGACAAACACTAGAGGGTGGTCTTCAATCATGATCAGCATGTGAATGGTCCAGTGATAATAGCTTACAAAATGTTTGGGAATGATCAATTGTTACACTCTGAGGTATTGAACGAAGAACAGGTAAAGGGATTGTTGTCACCGTAGTTTATGCAGCAAATTACAAGTTTTAAAGGTAGTGTGGTTGGCCTGAGATTATATATGTTAGTCGCAACAGTAGCGTCCCTTGGATAGTGGTAGGGGACTTCAGTTGTACTCTCAAAACAAATGAAACAAGAGGGGGAAGAAGATGGAATAAGCTATACTACAGGGAGCCATAGGAATTGGTTGAAAGCTCAGGGCTAACAAATTTGATATGGTATGGGAATGTCTTTACTCTGAACAACAAGCAAGCGGGAGAATGGTTTTTAATGCGGAATTTAAATAGGTGTATGGTGAATGGGAAGTGAATAGAGCAATTCCCCCTAAGTAATGCCACTTTTGAAGAACCGAATGTTTTAGACGATAGTCCACCAGTTGTGGAGTTAGCTACAGACGGATGGAGGCCAAATGCTTCAATCAGAATATTTAATCATCTGATGGAACACACGGAATTTAGGGAAATTCTAAGCAAGGGGATGAAGGTGAAGGTTAATGGATCGAAGGGTTACATTCTTAGCAATAGGTTGACAGGGTTGAAGGTGAAATTGAAACAACTAAGCAGGGACTCTTTGAAACCAAAACAGATAGAGAAAGACAAAGTGATAGACAAGCTGAAAGAGTGCCAGAAAAGCATTCTAGCAAATCTAGAGGATTCACAGCTTAGGAAGGAGGAAGCTGACCTAGTGTGCAGTTACAATCAATTCCTGATCAATATTAATATGCTGCAAAGACAAAAATCAAGAATGCTATGGTTAAAAGAGGGGAACGTTGTACAAAGTACTATATGAGTACCATTTCAACAAGATGAGACAAGAACACCATCAAAGAGATGGTAGACGATACTGGTAAGAAGTATGATGATCAAAAGGGTAAAAAACATTTGGTCATTGACTACTTTAGTAAACAATATGGAGCTGATACACAAGTAAGGAGATACCCGGAGAATTAATTGTGAACCTGAAGAAGGTGAATGAAGAGAGCAAAATGCTACTTGTTAGGGAAGTCACAAGGCACAAAATTCAGGAGATAGTTTTTACAATGAACCCTGATAAATGCCCAGGACCAGATGGGTAGAATGGTAGATTTTTTCAAAAAAACTAGGACATAGTGGGGAAGAAATTGTTGGAGCAATGCTAGAGTTTTTCTAGAAAAAACCTTCCTAAAGGAGTGGAACAAGACATATATGTGTCTTGTCCCTAAATAAAAAAATGCAACAAAGCTAGATCTTTATACATACAAGAAAAATGGAGTCTAGCAACAGAAATTACCGACGGAATTTGTACACATTTCATCGGTAATTTTATTTAGCAATGAAATTTATTGACGGAAAAAGGCATTAGAGATATAGTCGTACGTAAATTTATTGACGAAAATTTTTTATATCGTTGATAAATTTACCGACGAAAATTTTACATACCGTTGGTAAATTTACCGAAAGAGAAGATTTTTTTGTCAGAAAATTACCAACGAATTTGGTTATTTTGTCGGTAATTATCTACGGAAAAATTCCATCGGTAAATTTAATATATTTTATCGATGAATTTTTTTCAGTTGATAAATTTACTAAAAACTATTTTTTAAAATTTACCTGCAAAGTGTTCAGTTTTTCTGGAGGTCACCATAGAAAGAACTCTACTGTTGTCCTTTGACTTCATTTTTGGGGCTAGTTAGAGGACTTCTCCTTACACAGCTTTAAAGCTTTTTGGCCTCATAGTCAAGCCGTTTTTTATCTCTAAGCAAACTTTCATACTAAACTGTCATAGATGTCTTGTATATAATTATCCATTTTATACTATAATTATATTATAAGATAATCTAAGCATATCATATTATACTATAATCTAAGCATAATTCATTACAAAAATATAAATGTAAGTTATATCATATTTCAAGTAAGAGAATTTAAATTATGAAATTCATACTAAAAAATTGAAATCATTTTTTCAAAGAATAGACATTTTATCAAGCACTTTATATGCATTAAAAATTTATCTCAACATCACAACTAAAATCGCATCTTGTCATTTCTATCACTAATATTTATACCTTAAAATTATTTTCCAATCACAAAATATACAAATAAAAGAAAGTAATCAAATGCCCAAATTAACTTTCATCTAATATACAAAAACATATGATAGTAATTGCAAAAATACCTCCACCGAAGGACACGATGACAGTGGCAAGAAAAGACAAGGCCGACAAGCAAAAAAAAAGTCCACAATAGAGAAATCAGAGAGAAGAAAGCTAAAGAGGAGATTCAGGAAGAAGGAAGAAGAAGACCCAGGTGGGGGGAGATGTTGGGTGAGTTAAATTTAAAAAAAAATCTACCGACGGAATTTACCGACAAAAATTTTCGTAGGTAAACTCAAATTTTTTTTTATTCTGGCAATAATTTTTGCCTTTTTACCGACGGATATCTTATACAGTCGTTAAATCCTTAACCGACTAGAATCTTATACCGTCGCTAAAGTCCATCGTAAAATTTTCCTGGATGGTTTCCTTCAATATTTAGCGATAGATATTAGTATCGTCGCTAGTCGGTAAATGAAAATTTTCCTACCAATTTTATCGATGGAATTGAATTTTTCGTCAGTAATTTGCACTTATATATTTTCCGTCACTAATTCTTGCTTTTCTTGTAGTGATAGACCTATTACCCATTGCAATTTTCTATACAAAATTATTACAAAATCTTGGCAAACAGATTGAGAACCAGCTTGAAGAAAATGATCAGCCCTGAGCAAAATGCCTTTCTAAAGGGGAGATTGGTGAGTACTATATACTCTTATGACAAGACTTGATTGAGGGTTATCATTCCAAGAGGAAGATGAGAAATTGTACCATCAAGATGGATATAGCCAAGGCTTATGATTCAGTCAACTAGGATTTTTTGTTCAATATCATTATGGAAGCCTTGATCACTCACCTTTCAAGGATGATCTTAACATATACAAAATTCCAATTCCACTATCAATGCAACGGTATGATACTAACCTAGCTCACTTTCACAGATGAATTGTTGCTATTTAGTAGGGCTGAGGGAAACTCCATTAATTTATTATTGAGATCTATAGAGGAGTTTCAAGACATGTCAAGGCTACGGAGTAACCCAATGAAGAGCAACTACAATCTTTCTAGTTACTTCAGCATAATGGAAATGCACAAAGCAAGAGAAATGGTGTTGAGACAAGGAACATTACCTTTCAAGTATCTAGGGGTCCCAATATTATAAAGAAGATTAAATGTAGCTTATTGCAAACCATTGGGGGAGTCCATAAATGGGAAAATCAACCAATGGAGCATTAGGTTCCTCAGTTATGGAGGTAGGATCTAACTCATACAGTCAATCCTCTATAATATTACCAATTACTGGCTAAGTCATATTTCAATACCTAAGAGCATACTCAAGGAGATAGATAGAAAATTTTGGGAGTTCCTCTAGAATGGATTAGATTAAGGCAGAAGCAAAGCCAAAATAAGTTGAAGTAAAATATACAGGCCCAAGGAGTAGGGAGCTTAGGATTATATTTTGCAAGGGTGATTAATAGAGCTTGTCTAGCAAAGAACCTATGGTGGTTGTGCAGCAAAAAGGAGGACCTCTGGGTGAAATGGATACATAACATATTCATTAAAAATGATAGCTTATGGACTCTGAAGTATAACCAAGGCATGTCCAGGACTTTAAGGGACATTTTGGGCACAAGGGAGTGGATGAGGAGCCTAATGTTCCATAAAATTGGAGATGGTAATAGTACCAACTTTTGGTTTGACAACTAACACTATAAGGGATCTTTGTACAAAGTGATGGAAATCCAACACCTAAAACATATGGTCCCCTCAAGTACCCGGGTAAGCGATTAACTACAATCAGTGCAATTGGCCATATCACAACTATAGGGGAACAGAGATTATATTGACTCAGGCACCAAGATGTAATCAGATGGAATAGGATGAAGTGTTATGGATAACTACCAAATCCGGAAAGTTCAATACCAAAGCTTGTAAACTCCTTTTGTAGAAAGAAATACATCCAAGAGTATAGTGGATGAAATTAGTGTGGGATATAGATTACTTACGAAGGATAAAATCAAGTTTCCCATTAACTCATTGTTGTGTGAGCTTTGGAATGTAAAGTTGGAAAATTTGGAACATTTTTTAGTAATTGTAGGTATACAAAAAAGATATGGTGTTGGTTGCAGGCATTGCTAAATATTAATTGACCAACAGATACATTGGAGGAAACAATTAACTGGTTGGTGAAAACTAAGATGGAAAGTCATGCGGATTACAAAGTACTCAAGAATAGTTGGGCCTCTATGAATTACCATATCTAGAAAGAACATAATTGTAGAGTTTTTAAACAACAAAGCAAAAGTGAAGAGTTGTTGTCTCAGGAGATTACCCTACCAATTCGTTTAATCTTGTTAATTAGAGGTATAGTTGATAAACTTACAACAATTATGAAGTGGAGATAGACACTAGACTAGATCTCCTAGAATGAGAATGGAAATCAAGAATGTTTCCTTTGTAACTAATCTTTTATATTATACTAGCACTTTTAAGGTGCTATAGTTTGTATATAATATCTTATTAATGATAACCTTTACTTTTCAAAAAAAAAACATTGTTTCATATTTATATGAATAAGCTCCTTTAGAATTATCAAGTGATAAAATAAGGTACTTTAAGTTGTAAAATTTGATTGGGGCATTATATTATTATACTTGGGGTGATCCAAATGACATTGAGGTTTCTCCTTACCTTAGAAGAAGATTGTAAAAAAAGGAAAAATTGTACAAAGATTAATCTTCAACTTGAAAGAAGAATTATAGTATAATTCTAAAACGAATCTTATGAGTAAATGTAGGTAAGCGTTGCTTGTCGAGTCACTATAACTTATTTTACATTTTCTCTTCCTTATCCTCTTTAAATTATTGTTAAATTGTTTGATTAATTTATGTTAAGCAATTAATTTATTCACACACTCTCTCTCTCTCTCTCTCTCTCTCTCTCACACACACACACATTGATTATTATTAAATTAAGTTTATTGGTTAGAAAATTTCATAACACACACACACACACACATTGATTATTATTAAATTAAGTTTATTGGTTAGAAAATTTCATAAATTTTGTGAACAACCAATTCACCCATTTTGGGTTACATTAGGGATTAACAAGTGATATTAGATTATGTCTATTAGGCTAAAATTTCTAACAAAATCATATAGAAAAGATCTTAATGGCATATTTAGAAGCATCATCATTATCGTTCTACTAAGAGGGATAAAGCATTAGTAGAGCCTCTTTTTTTAATATAAATGACTATCTTTATTGGAAGATAAGGATAAAATATTTCTGCCAAGAATGTTGACTTATGGGAAATAGATTCAAATGACCCCTTTGTACGTATAAAAATTGAAGATAACAAAAGATCTCTCAAACTAAAGAAAAGAATGGGAACATTAAGACGATAGATTACTTTCCTTGAATAGTAAGGTATACACATCTTATTTTATGCATTAAGAAGAAATGAATTCTATAAGGTTTCTATTTATGAAATAGCTTTTGAAATTTGTCATACATTATAAATTACACACGAGGGCACAAATCAAGTTAAGGAGAGCAAAGTAAGGGTGTTAACACATCAATATGAATTGTTTCAAATGAGGTATGATGAAAGCATATATAACATGTATACTAGATTTATTGATATTCTTAATGCTCTCAAAAGTCTTGGAATGACCTTTTTTTTTAGAAAAGGACCTATACTACGTTAAAATGGCAAGAAAGTCACCTAGATCACTTTTGAAGATGTGGGAAGCTAAAGTGATGGTTATACATCAAGTCAAAGATCTAATAACATTACTATTCAAGGAACTTATTAATCTCTCCTCTCATATAAAATGAGGTTATAAGAGACACAAAAAGAAATGAAACTCCTAAACAAAAAGAATTTAGCATTCAAAACATCAAAGGAAGAATCAAGTGAAAAGGAAAAGACATCAACTAGTGAAAGCAGTGAAGAAGACATTGTGTCAATCGCTAGAAAATTCAAGAAATTCTTGAAGAAGATATTCTCCAAAAGAAAGGACATCAAAGAAGTAATATTATTTAGTTAAAATGTAGGGAAATTGGTCATATAAATTCATAATGTTCTCTGCTTAAAGATAATGAGAAGTATGAAAGAAATTATAATTAAGAGAAGAAGGACAAAATGAAAACACTTAAAGCATCAATTTGGGATGACACAAATGAATCCAAAAATGAGCATTCAAAAGAAGACACATCTCATTTGTTCTTTACTACTATGGACGATTAACATCCAACCCTAACTTGTGAGCATATGCTTGCATATGCCACAACCATAAGGATTAATTTTTAAATCAAGCATTATGCTTTCTCTTATGGATCACAACCTAGGCATAGAGTTCAATACTATCAAAGGAAGAATAGGCATAACTTCTATAATAACATGCAAATCAACTAACATCCTTTTAGGCCTTAAAATATCATATATCAATCTTTCATTCATAGTAGACATCATACATATTATTATGGTAGCTCATTTTATTACCTTAGGAAACCATCCAACATCTTTAATGTCCAAAGGAAGTTTCCTCATTATGCATACACACATAAAAGACCAAGCATTACATTTATACATCATCATGCCCCATATAACGTGGTATGTCATTTTTACGGTAAGTTTAAACATATTGACACATGTTGTTTTCTCAAATAACGAATGGTAAGAAAATCCTTAAAAGGGTGGGTTGAAAAGAAAAAGGAGCTTAATAATCAAGGACCCAAAACTTTTATGAATACCCAAAACACATTGATTAGCTTGTTATATAGGTATCTTAAAAAGGAATAGTATGTAATAGATATGGTAGCTATTGAATTGAGTATTATTTTTGACAAGTCTATATTTTTTATGTTGATGAATCTAACCTTTTTATGTATAAGAAATTCTTGAAAATGTTTATGTAGAATTTGGATAAGTTTGTTTTTAAAGAGAGTAAGAATGATCAAAGACTCTTCAAAAGAAACAATCATTGAACTAAGTGAGCATGATAAAAAGGATGAGATGCTTCCAATAAATTGTTAACATAAGAAAAATCTTCATTCAAATCATTTATAAATGACGTTCAACAACAGTTAAGAAGGACGAGATGACTCTGATAGATTGTAAATCAAGAAGAATCTTTATTTAAATAATTCATAAGTGATGTTCAACAAGAAGTATCTATTAGTTCATACTTTAGAAATTTGTCACTTATCGCTCTTATTTATCAATTTGAGTATAAGTGATGTTCAAAAAGAAGTATCTATTAGTTCATACTTTAGAAATTTGTCACATATTACTCTTATTTATCAACTTGAGTATAAATCTATAGTGTTAATTATTTGGGTTTGAATTATGAGTAAGATTTTTAAAAATAATTTTTTTTGTAGTGTGAATTTTAGTACCTAAACTTAGAGACTATATAGAAAATGAGCTTATTAAGTTAGAACTTATACCGATTGGATAATAATTTATCTAAACCATTAAACAAGGATAGATTTTGCACAATTAGAAGGTAATTAGTTATGTTTAAATGAATTCTATATGAAAAGAATCCCTTTATATGTTTTAATTAATTCTTAATATTTATCTTACTGATTATATGTTTTAAACCTTTTTATTTGAGTTTTGAGGATATTTTTTGGCTTTTCAAAACATAATAGTTGACCAATATCTTAATATGATCAACCAGAGTACCCAAAAATCATGTTTTTTTGTCTTTTTTGTGAGTTTATTAACAATTCGATCTTTTTTTTGGCCACCAGTATGAACAAATTAATCAACCAATGCCCTTTTATGGTCAATCAATATCCCATATTTGGTATTCCCTTATTTCTAGTGAGTTTGTAAGGAGCTTGGTTGCTCCTTTGGTCGATAACCTATATACAATGGTTGACCAATATCTTTTAGTGTTGAACCAATATCCCCTTGTCTAAGCAACTTTTCTTTCTAATGAGTTTGTAAATAAAATTGCCGCATATACTAATCAACCACACCAATCATTGGTCAACCAATATAGATCTCTAGTCAGCCAATGTAGCAAGTTCAAAATAAGATTTCAACCGCTTTCTCATATGTTTAAAAATTACTTCAAGAAACTATCATCAATTAGTATAAGCTTTGTAGTAGACCAATTTTCATGATATAAGAGCTTTCTCCTTTTTTCTTCTCTGTTTATATTTTTTGTTTATATCTTCCAAAACCTTAAACAATTCACCCTATTCTTTGAAAAACTCCATCCCCTATTTCATAAAAATGTTGTTACATTGTAGCATATTAAAATTTTGCAATTCCTAGGTTTCAAATTTGGGGATTTTCAAATTTTCTCTTTATTAAGAGTTGTTCTTCAAATTGATGCTTTCCTAGGAAAATTGTAAAATGAGTCAAGGTTGTTTCCTTTTAAGTTATATTTATAGATTTTTTATTTTGCTCAATTTTATTATCTTGGACACTTTTTCATATTTTTATTTTTCAAATTTGAAGCTTTTAAAATTATACAATTTTAATTGATTATTGCATGTTGGAATTTATACTTATATTATTACTATTCCAATCCCTAATTTTGTAAAAATTTGCTCTTGTTGCTTTAATTAAAATTTTAAAACAACAACAAAATTAGGAATTTTTTAAAAATTAGACACGACTATTTCAAATTTGAGCAATTACTTTGACTCTTAAAATATTTAGTAGCCTTTTTTCTTGAATAAAATTTCCCAAGCTCAATCCTATTTGTTTTGATATTTTAATCAAGTTAGTGTATGACAGTTTATATTATGCATTTATAGATAAATGATTTATTTTTTATGATTTGAAAAAGGGGTAGAAAGAGTAGTAATATTAGATTTAGGGGAGTGATGAAATCCAAGAGGAGTAACATTTTGTTATTTTTATATTTCTTGCACTTTATGTGATATGCTTGAGCAAATTTATATTATCTACATATGTGGATATTTCTTTGATATTAAATATCTCTTTTATCCTGATATTGATTTATGTTTTTAATATTTTATTAAGTTTTATACATAAATCAAGGGGGAGCTAATCACCTTGTTGATAGTTTTTTTAATATCACAAGTGCTTTTATCATCGATAAAAAAGTGGAGATCACTAAACCAATGAAGGTTCTAATCGATGATTTAATGATAACAAAACATAATGACTACTAATGAGTTTGTCATTTTGGTGAAAAGTAATATAAGAACAAATAAAGTCATAAACTCGGGAAGATAGCTTACGAAGTTAAAGTTTACAGTAGTCAAAATGATAATCAAATCAAGAAAAAGAAGATTAACGCATATCAAGTTTGCTTTTAGTTTGAAATGCTAATTATAATCTCATTTAATAATTTTGATGTTCTAAAAAGCTCACTGTGCTTAAATATTTCATTTCACTTTATTGCAAGGTTATTTGCATTCATCAAGAGGCTTTGAAGCTTTTAGTTTTAATATAAAAGTCTCTTCATCTTTCAAACTAACTTTAAAGAATATTTTGGAAAGTTTTTAAATCATAATTCCATTAAACAAATTGAGTTTGAGTTTTTTAAACATTAAATCATGTTTTTTGGATAATTGGTCGATCTATATGGGTTAGTAGTTGACCAATATAAGTTAAAGTTATTAAGTTTGATGTATGATGAGTTTGTTTTAATATTAATAACTTCTTCAAAAAGAGATATAACTACGTCATTTACAGATTCTACATAATCTAAATCTATTCTAGATAATTTAAATAAAAATTTTCCAAAAAATAAGAAGTTGTGATATAATTATATGTAGAACAGTTTCCAATTTCCAAATTAAAGGGTCGATTACACTTCCATACATGTATCTTTGGTGTTTTGACCATAGCTCTGTGGGGCTTTCTTTGAATCTTTTCTGAGTGGTTTGAGAGATTTACATGTTGTCATCTTATCTTTCTAATTCAGAGTTGTCACTTGGATGTACAAATGTTAGATGATTCAACTTTTTCTTTTTCTTTAATTGTCTTCTAGCCAAGTGTACAAGAAGGATAGATATTTTTTGTATGTTTGTGGAGATGACAGAACCTTTTCAATGCTTCAAGACTAGATCTTATCTTACCTCTTTCAATTATATCTTCATTTTTACAAAATTTTCAATAGTTAATGGTTTGTTTTTGGTTGGGGCTATCATTAAAGAAGAAAATTTGCTTTTCTGGCGTTGGTTCAAAATCCCTTTTTAAATGCCACCTCCATGCCACAAATAAAGGTTCCCATCCTGATTCTTCTTAAATGGACATCAATTTTAGTGTATTTACAATTTTCTTTTCTTAACTTAGTATCCACTATAATGGGAAAATGTTTTGCCTTTCCCAAAGTAATAAATGATAAGCATCATATCGTTCATCTTCATAAAAATTTGGTTCAACAGATAATATCTTTAATACCAAAGTATTTTTTAGAGTATTTATAGGATTACTTGGATAACAATCCTTAGCCTTTTCTTAAATCCATTTAGGCAGTAATGATATCTCAGGAAACTCTAGGTTAGTCAAGTATATAACATTTATCGTTACAGAATCATACCAATCTCTAATAGTTTGAGGATGACTGCCTTGTAAAAAGTTTAATATAAGATATATCCCCAAAAAATCAATATTGCAGGAATCACTATTTTGTAGAGAGTATAAATCTTTCATTGCCTCATAATGCATTTGAATAGTATGATGACCTTTTCAAAGGCCATCAATCATGATATTTCTATGTATCCTCAATTTTTTTAGAGTATCAGGTCTTAGAGAGATATTATCAAGAGTAACCACTTTTATTTTAATCTGTTGACTAATAGATTCCCTTTTTGGGGAGAGAGAGCTTGCGGAAGATGTATCTTCAACTATCTTATCTTTATTGTCTAGGTTATAAAGTTTTTGTTTTGAATAATTGTAATGTTTATCTTGGTTTGTCAAATAAGGAAAAATGAAATAAGTAGCTCTGCAACTTCTTTCGGTATTGAGTTGAAGTTTGCTGTAACACCCAAATACCCCCTGGGAGGATACATGGATGCCACCCAAGACAGAACAAACAAAATCAAACATTACACA
>JANZLD010000002.1:26529325-26542804 GCA_026413575.1 Erythroxylum carthagenense | reverse complement strand
AATAAACCTGTTCCTCTATAATTAGAGGCCAGTAACATGCTCAGTCAGTGAATGCAGTGAAACCTATCAGTTTGACCCAATTACGAAAATACCCTTGCTAACAGTAACGGGATGTTACATAAACACAAAGTGTATCAGTTGAAGAAAGCTTTATACGGACTAAAGCAAGCTCCACGTGCTTGGTACACTCGCATTGAGTCATATTTTGTTAAGCAAGGATTTGAGAAGTGTCCATACGAGCATACATTGTTCATAAAAATTGGACAAGGGGATACAATTTTAATTGTTTGTCTTTACGTTGACAACTTAATCTTCACAGGTAATGCTCAGTATACGTTTCTTGAATTTAAACAATCCATGATGCACGAGTTCGACATGACAGACCTTGGCCAAATGAGGTTCTTTCTTGGCATTGAACTTATATAACACCCAGAAGGTATTTTTCTTTGTCAAAGGAGGTATATACAAGATGTACTCAAAAGATTTGATATGAATAACTGCAATCTAGTTCTTAGTCCAATTTTTCCAGGTTGCAAACTAATGAAACATACGAATGGGACAAGAGTGGATAGCACTATCTACCGGCAATTAATTGGGAGCCTATTGTATCTTACCGCTACACGAGCTGATATTATGTTTGTAGTAAATCTTTTGAGCAGGTATATGGATTGTCCTACAGAATTACATTGGCAGGCAGCTAAACGAGTACTGAGGTATCTCAAAGGTACTTTTGAGCTTGGGATATTTTATAAGAGGGGGGGAGATGGAAGGCTGGTTGTTTACACGGATAGTGACTATGCTGGTGACTTGGAAGATAGACGAAGCACCTCAAGCTATGTTTTCTTGTTAAGTTCAGGAGCAATTTCTTGGTCTTCAAAAAACCAACCAATCGTCACTTTGTCCACTACAGAAGCTGAATTTGTTGCTGCTGCTTCATGTACTTGTCAAGTGATTTGGACAAGAAGAATTTTGACGAGTTTCAAGTATAATCAAAGTGAGTGTACTAAGGTATTTTGTGACAGTAGTTCAGCTATTAAACTTTTCAAAAATCCGACACTGCATGGTCGGAGCAAGCAAATAGATGTCAGATTCCATTTCCTTCGTGAGCTTACTGAAGATGGCGTTATACAACTTACTCATTGTGGGACTCAAGAACAGGTTGCCGACATCATGACTAAACCGTTGAAGCTTGACCAGTTCTTAAAGCTACCAGGCATGTTAGGAATTTGTGCAAGTACAATCATAAACTGAATATTGTTAATATTCAGTTTAGGAGAGGATATGTTGACTTGTTACGTTGTTGTTATGCTACTGAACGAGTCTTAAGGGTCTTTTCTATTGCTTTGTTTGTTTAAATAATCCCTATTATTAGGGATGAGTTTGTTATTTTTGTTGTTAACCACGTTAGAACGTGGGTTAGTAAATCAGGTAGTATATAGCCAGTAAATTTCAGTTTATTAAATAAGAGAACATATTTTCTCATGAGACCAAATTCTTACATTGTGAGTTGCTAATAACGTCATACAATTAGGCTACGAATCTACAAGAAAACAATCTAAACTCTAGGGGCACTACACCGACAGTTTCAACATCCACTGGACAAGAAATGATGCATTATCATTTCATAAATCCAAACCCCAAAAGAGTCGCACACTTTTATAAAACTACAACTACACAAGAGACGTGGAAAAGGTAACACCATAATAGGAGTATAAGGCTATGAGTTCGACAAATCACTGAAGAGGAAATTTATAACATGTTATTCTCTTTTTTAAAAAAAGGAAATTAATAACAATATATAGCTCGAGCAAGCATGAGAGAAAGAAGCAATATGATTTGAACACCAATTCAAATTTGTTAAATTTGCTCATGGATAAACAAACAAAGGAGGTGATGCCTATGATTTGAACACCAATTCATTTGTTTAACCATGGGCAAATTGAACAAATTTGAGAAGCATATCATCTGATCGCTAAAGAAATGAAAAACAGAAAATACCCAGATGTAGTTGATGGAGAACAAAATTACGAAGCTTTGTTGTTAAAGAGCATACCTCAGCCTAGGAAGGAGACATTCCATGAATTAACGCAAAAGGAGGATGGAAAGGGTTGAAAAGAACAGGTGCAAGATTGAAGAAGTAGGGAAGCAAAAGCAAAAGAACGAGGGTGCATCAGCTTGACTTAAGCGAGAGTAAAGCCAAGACGTTTGGTGTCACATGTCAATATCTTTAGTGTTTGTTGGACAGCTGTTTAGATTTGAATAAGTCAGATGACAAGTGTGTTCCCTTGAATATCTATTATTTTGTTTTGTTGTGGGCTGTTAGCTCCTTTTTAGCTATTCTATTGTGATTTATTTTTAGCTATTTATTGGCAATGAATAACAAGCTGTAGATATGCTTGAAAATTACTAAGAACGTGTCACAGCGTTGAGGTCTTGGTTTCCTCTGTCAAACCAAATTTTGCTATTATTTCTTGTTGAGCAGAATAGGTCCAAAAGATAAACGACAGTTCATACCAAAGTGGTATCAGAGCACTGGCATGGACCAGAGAGTGGAGCAGCTTGAACATTCAGTCTAGTCTCTTTCTGGTGGTCAAGAGGGCATTGCTAAATGTTTAGAAGAGCTCCTCTCTCAACTAACTATCTAATCCTCTAGCTGGAGGGGAGTTGAATATGATGTACGAGCTTTTGAATCAAGAGGTCAATCCGCCAATTTTAGGGTTAGCTCGTCATATGCTCCTAAACTGGTTAAGTTGGATTTTCCCCGTTTTAATGGACAAGAAGATCCTACAAGTTGGCTAAGCAGAGCTGAACAATTTTTTCAATTCCATGATACTCCAGAGGCCGATAGAGTTTCATTAGCATCCTTTCATCTAGAAGGCAATGCACTACTATGGTACCATCTACTTAAACAAGAAGAGCGAACTATCACTTGGGTTGAATTGAAAGAAGGGCTTCACTCAAGGTATGGTCCTAATCAATTCTTTGATCATTTCGGAGAATTAACCAAATTATAGCAACGTGGCTCTGTGCAAGATTATCAAAATCAGTTTGAGAAGTTGCTGACCAAAGTGGGGCAATTATCACAAGCAAGACAAGTTGGCTATTTTTTGAGTGGGCTTACAGCTTCCATAAGAACTGAAGTGCAAGCAGGTCGTCCCGCATCTTTATCCCATGCAATTTCACTTGCCAAACTTTATGAAGCAAGGAATTCCAGCCAAGGGAGGGGTTCAACCAGCAGAACAACTCCACAAAATCCAAGTTCCACGTCTTCTCCTTCAAAATTTCTGGGAACAGTGTCAAAAGACTAACTTGGGATGAGCTGAATGAGCGGAAAAAGTGAGGTCTCTGTTTCAAATGTAATGAGCGATATGTGTCGGGTCACAGATGCAATAAGTTATTCTCCATTCAAGCAATACTGGACTATAGCGATGATGATACTGATATGGAGATTGAAGATGGAGAGTCAACAGACAACCCAACCATATCCTTGCATGCCATATGCGGTTTTGAAGGTCCAGAAACAATGCGGGTCCAAAGGAAATTGGCAAACAGATGTGTTATGGTTTTAATAGATTCCGGAAGTACTCACAATTTTGTAAGTGAAAGATTCGTAAGGAAAGTTGGGCTACAACCAATCAAAAGACGTGGAATGGAAATGTATGTTGCTTCTGGCGAAAAATTGGTAAGCTCAGGCAAATGCAACTAGATTCAGTTAAATCTTCAAGAGGTACTTGTATTCCTTGATTTATATGTGTTACCATTAGAAGGTTATGATGTAGTATTGGGAACTCAATGGTTGCGCACATTAGGGCCAATTATATTGGACTTTTCAAAGCTTCTAATGAAATTTGTGATGACTGGACAAGAAGCTATTTTGCAGGGTTCTACTATTCCTGAAAATCAAGTTATCAGCAACTGTCAAATGCAAGGAGCGATGGGACATAAAAAAACTAGGTACCTCCTCCAAATTTTGAGCAGCATGACCAAACTTCCAGGGACTTCTTTGACTAAACTACACCCGCAAATACAACAAATATTGAAGGAATTTAGAGCTGTGTTGATGGAACCAAGTGGGCTTCCTCCCCGTCGAATTCAAGACCACAAGATACCATTGCAACATGCGGAACCAATTTCAGTTAAGCCTTATTGTTATCCACATTACCAAAAATCTGAGATTGAAAAGATAGTGGCTGAAATGCTAGAATTTGGAATTATATGCCCAAGTCAGAGCCCATATTCAGCCCCGATTTTCTTAGTTAAAAAACATTATGGGTCTTGGCGTATGTGTGTGGACTATAGAACATTGAATGAAATTACTGTCAAGGATAGGTTCCCTATACTTGTCATTGATGAGTTGCTGGATGAATTGAATGGGGCACGGTACTTCACAAAATTAGACTTGCGATCTGGTTACCATCAAATAAGGGTTCATGCACAAGACATTAAGAAGACAGCGTTCCGGACACACCAAGGCCACTATGAGTTTTTGGTTATGCCTTTTAGGCTTACCAACGCTCCTTCAACATTCCAATCACTAATGAATGAGGTATTTAAAGACTATTTGCGAAAATTTGTGCTTGTATATTTTGATGATATTCTCATCTACAGTAAGTCTTGGGATGATCATTTGAAACACTTGGAAATTGTATTCTCTACTTTACAGCATCATCAATTGTTTGTTAAAATAGAAAAATGTCAATTTGGCCAATGAGAAGTTAAGTACCTTGGCCATGTTATTACTGATGTTGGAGTTGCTGTAGACACAGATAAAATTAAGGCAATTCAGGATTGGCCAAAACCTACTTCCTGCAAAGCTATTCGTGGATTTTTGGGTCTTTGTGGCTATTATCAAAATTTTATTCAAAATTTCGGTAAAATAGCTAGTTCCTTGACAAGAATGTTGAAAAAAGACAGTTTCAAATGGACGCCAATTGCAGAAGAAGCTTTTATCAAACTAAAGCAAGCAATGACTAATGCTCCAGTTCTGGCTCTTTCAGATTTCTCTAAACCATTTATTATTGAGTGTGATGCTTCTGGAATCGGAGTGGGGGCTGTCTTAATGCAGGAGAGACCAATTGCTTTCTTTAGCCACTCTCTTCATGGAAATCACCTTCTCTTATCTACATATGATAAGGAAATCTTAGCTCTTGTTCTTGTTGTCCAAAAGTGGAGACCGTACCTATTAGGTCGCCAGTTCACTGTCCGAACTGACCACCAAAGTTTGAAGCATTTGTGGACACAAAGAATCACTACTACGGCACAAAAAGGTGGCTATTCAAGCTAATGGGCTTTGATTTTGCAATAGAGTACAAAGGAGGCAAGGAAAATGTCGTTGCCGATGCCTTATCAAGAAGAGGAGAATCGGGTGAAGGAGAGGGCCACATTATGGCCGTATCAGTCCCTATTCCAAATTGGATTGATACTATTAAGGAAGAAACTTGTTCTAATCCAGATTTGAAAAAGTTGGTCAGTATGGTACTTGAAGGAGAAGCTTTGGGACCATGGGAGTACAAGGATGGAATCATTTATTTCAAGGGAACACACTTGTCATCTGACTTATTCAAATCTAAACAGCTGTCCAACAAGCACTAAAGATATTGACACGTGACAACTCCCTCCTCCTTAATTAGAAACCACTCTTGTCCTCAAGAGTGACATGTGGAAATTTGGACTTGATAGAATTAAAGTCTTCCCATGCTGCATCTGCAGCTGATAACCCACTCCATTGAATTAAAACTTCCAGCTTCCTTCTTCTCGATCTTCTATTCAGAATGGCTTCCGGTTGCATGGGCTGTCAAAATCTATTGTTTGTGATAGAGACCCAAAATTTACAAGTTTGTTTTGGAAAGAATTGTTCCGCTTGAATGGAACTAGTTTTAATTTCAGCTCAGCTTACCATCCCCAAACGGATGGTCAAACGAAGGTAATAAATCGAACACTGGAAATGTATCTTAGGTGCTTAACTGGTTCTCAACCTAAGATGTGGACTAAGTGGTTGTCGTGGGCAGAGTATTGCTATAACACTGGTGTTCATTCATCTACTGGAAAAACTCCATTTGAAGTTGTTTATGGTAGACCACGCCCAACTCTTCTCTCTTACATTCCTAGGACGGCTAAGGTAACAGCAGTTGAACAAGAGTTGTTGGAGCGGGATGTTATGATTAAAGAGATTAGGGAAAAAATTCAACAAGCTCAAAATCGGATGAAGCGCATTTATGACGCAAAACATCAAGAAAGAGAATTTGAAATAGGAGATTGGGTTTATTTGAAGCTGCAACAATATAGACAAAAATCAGTTGCTTCACGGATGAATTTGAAGCTATCACCCAGATATTATGAGCCGTTCAAGGTGTTGTAAAGAATTGGTGCAGTCGCCTATAAATTGGATTTAACAAAAAATTCTCGTATTCATCCTATATTCCATATGTCTCTCCTTAAAAAGTATGTTGGAAGTAGAGTTATTATACAATCAGAGTTGCCTGTTGGAGATGAGGAGGCTGGAACTTTGATTCCAGAACCGGAAGCCATTTTGAATAGAAGATCGAGAAGAAGGAAGCTGGAAGTTTTAATTCAGTGGCGTGGGCTATCAGCTGCAGATGCAACATAGGAAGACTTTAATTCTATCAAGTCCAAATTTCCACATGTCACTCTTGAGGACAAGAGTGGTTTCTAAGGAGGAGGGAGTTGTCACGTGTTAATATCTTTAGTGCTTGTTGGACAGCTGTTTAGATTTGAATAAGTCATATGACAAGTGTGTTCCCTTGTATATCTATTATTCTGTTTAAGTGTGTTCCCTTGTATATCTATTATTCTGTTTTGTTATAGGCTGTTAACTCCTTTTTAGCTATTATGTTGTAATTTGTTTTTAGCTATTTATTGGCAATGAATAACAAGCTGCAGATATGCTTGAAAATTACTAAGAACGTGTCACAGCGTTGAGATCTTGGTTTCCTCTGTCAAACCAAATTCTACTATTATTTCTTGTTGAGCAAAATAGGTCCAAAAGATAAACGACAGTTCATACCATTTGGTTTTATTAAAACGTAGACGTTTTAATCTTGGAAGATAATAGGCACAGTGTTTGCGAAACAAGTGATCTGATTCAGTCAAAGTTTTAATCTCGGAACAGAATAGACATGGCATTTGCGGAATAAGTTATCTGATTCAGTCGACATTTTAATCTCAGGACAAAATAGGCACAGCATTTGCGGCACAGATGATCTGATTCAATGCCTTTGCATTTACCATTATATGCACCAAAGCACATTTCCCAATGTAGTATGTATCATGGATTCTATGCCTCCCCTGCAACCGCTAACACATTTCCACGTAAGGAAATGTCAGGTGCATAAGGAAATCGTGCATCTTTTTGTGCATAGTACTAGGAGTAGGAAGTAGAGCAACCCACCAAGTGTATTATACTAAGTCTAAAGTTATTGCTCTTAATTAATTATGGCGCGTCAGTGGGATACTTAAATATGAGCAGATGCATATAAATTCACCACTATGCATTGAAACTTGCAATGAAAAGTCACCATTACACCCTCCATCGCATATCTGGCTTCTTTGAAGATTATTTGTTTTTTGATATTTTGGTTTAAGAAAGATGTTTGTCTATCGATTTTTTTCACAGTAAAAGTACCACATTTAACAGAAATAATGGGAGACCATATGGGGCCATCCTATCCTATCCTATGTACCAAACGTTATCTCCTTGTTTAATCCTATCTCAGAGGGGACTTCTATGTATAATAAAATCGAGGAGCAATACCAATCCAAAGCATTATATAATTTGCCCATGAAGAGTTACGATCACTTGAATAGCATTTGAGAGAAACTGAGTCCTTGACATTAGGGAAGGTATTGACACAGTTGAAGCATTAGTCCTATCTTACACTCCAATATACGGCACATAATTGTAGACAGTGAACCAGGTTATCTTATATTGTTAATGTTCCAAACGACCAACGCAAGGCACCGATATGTTTTAGATATATTAATCTTAGGATCCAAAATCTATTTTGTCCAGCAGTTGATAGTTCTTCCCAAACGTGTTTATGTCGAATAACGTCTTGGTTAGATCTTGTTGAAGATCTTTTGCTTTAGTATTGGCCAGTTCAAAACTAGACAAGAACTTGAAGGCTATACCAATGCCGCAGCAATTGATATGACACTCTGTGAGATGTTGAGATGCTCGAAGTTGGCCATTTTTCTGCTACAACAGCTACAATAATCACTGATGTAAAAAGAAAACTCAGTTACCAATGCACGACATCAGGACCACTCAAGGGATCGATACCCAGTGATATAACAAAGAAACTTGTATCTAGATTAGAAAATTACTGTTAAGATAATCCATACTGATAAATCTTGGCCATACATGCATAACAATTAAAAGGTTTTGCTAATGCTAAACGTTAATGCTGGTGTCTCTTCCTCTTATCATTTACAATTCCATCATTTCCTGCTAGAATCATGTACTTGTCCTTCCTCGTAAGATTTGTACACTCAAATCCCAGAGCCTCGGCCAATTTCTTCTGGAGATGGTTTGCCACTTCAAAGCTCGATTTGCCACCTGCACATGTGAACTCTCTTGGCAACTTCTCAAGTATCTCTATGTGATAGCTAGGTTTAGGGTTCATCAGGAAGAAAATAGGGTCCAAACACTTGAGCCCGCTGGCAGTTGTCCCATAAAACATGCTTACTCGAGTGTTCATGGCAACGGGGACGATGTCATCAGCTAACTCAGCAAATAATGAACTAAACCTCAACAAGTAAGGTTCCCTACAAGTGGTCCCTTCAGGGCATACCACTAAGTCGCCTTCGCTTAGTAACCTCCGCATAGTTTCCCCGTCTTGTTTCCTCTCTCTCGTCAACCTTACAGTCTTAATGGGCGCAATTAATTCAGACATTTTGCTCAGGCTATAGGTGAGAGCAGTTAAAGGCTTAGCTAGAGAGGTGCTTAGGAAAACAGGGTCCAGGAGGGTTCTGTGGGTGCAAACATAAAGGACTCCTTTTTTGGGACCTGAACAATTTGGAGGGCTTACCCCTTTGACCCTTATGTCGACCCCACTCCATGTGGCCAACAATATTGCTAATTTGTATGGAAGCACTGTACCCACAAATATCCTGAAAATGGAAATACCAAGTCCAAAGGGTAGCCAAATGAACATCACAGCAGTTGCTTTCGGAGTAGGCAAGAAAGCGAGCCTTCCATCATGAAATACAAGAGGTTTTGGGTATCTGTCTCTTGTCATCACTGAACTTGAAAACCCCTTGATATCTTCATTGCTCACCACATAGGCTTCCTGTAACATTCAAACGTTTCAAGAACAGAAATAATAACGGAGTTCGCAAGAAACTTATCCATCTTGCAGTTTAAAAGTGGAAACCTTTTTCATGCAAATACAGATTCTCCATTAAAAGACATGGTCATATTCATTTCCTCATTCTCAAGTTGATGTCTATAAGAGCACGTAAAACAAATATCATACACATTGTTGTCTCCAGAAAAGACGGTGAAATGGCACTGCTTCGACCACAGACACTGAGACATAAACAAAATCACACAAAAGTAGCTTTCCTTGCTGGACGTACCTTGCAGAGGGAGATGAAGGGAAGATCATGGATGTTTGAACTTCCAAGGCCTAGGTCAGGCTTTTTGTCTCCAAAATAATCCTTCAGCGCTTGTTGTTTTACAATCAATCCAGAATCAGACACCAAGCCTGTGAAATATCGGCCAGCTGTGTGTAGCTCAGTCCCTATAATCTTGTCAACCTCTAAGTATTCTTTGAGAAAAACTTGTACCATCACTGTAGGGACACTCGTGAAAACAACCTTTAACCCAGTTGCCGCTAGTACCTCGTACACCTGAAGATGAAGATTCTCAAGGTAAAACTTGGGCAAAACAGCTCTACCAACAATGTCCATATCTTTTAATCTAAGCCCACAAAAGGTAATGAATATCATAACCCTCATTTTGCGCTCATAGTCCAGAAGCCATATAATGGGACATGATAGTAATAACAAGAATGCTCTGAAGATGCTACCACCTTCAAGAGCAACAAGCATGAAGTAAGGGAAGAAGGATTTGGTTCTTAACAAACCCCCGTCAATATCACAAACCAAAGTATGAGACCCTCTATTCTCTAGACTACACTTGATCACATTTGGGAACAAAACAGATTGTTGTTGAGATGATTTTGGAGTTGGATTCTTTAAAAAGAAGCCATAACTTCTCATCTTTCTTGCAGCCTTATAACATGAGTTGGCCAACAGCTGGTACAAGATCCAGTCTGCAAGCCTGAGAATAACCATAGCCAAGACCATGATTATACCTTCTGATATATTCGAATACTGTATCAAGTAAAAGATGAGCAGTAACTATGAGCAGAAAGAAAGAGAGAAAGTTGAGTCCAAAAGACTGGAGAGGGTTGTGAAGGACACAAAAAGAAGCAGAGAATATTTATAGTGATTAGATGGGAAAGATAGGTAGTGGTCGACTACTCCGTTTGGATTTGGTTAGCCACACCGCTAGCATTAATTACTGCATACAACTTGTTAACAGAGTCCTATGTGCTTCATAACATGCATGCTTCTGCACAATTCTATGGATTCTATCTTCGTTGCACACAGTAACTCAATGGTAGGTTAGCTTGTTGGTGACCGTCCCATATGTCTTCTACGCTTTTTCTTTTTAGACAATTTTTTCTCTCTGACGAACATGTGTATGTTATTTCATGTTTGACAATTCTATTTAAATAAACACACTTTATTTCAAGATACGTACATACATATATATAAATATATATATATATAAGAAATGAAGAATCGATCACAAACTTCTCATTTCTTTTGCCTTTTTTCTTCTTGACTGAACATGTGAGGCTAGTAAGTTCAGATTGATGTGGAATTCAATGCAAAAGACATGTATGATAATTATACATCCAAATCAAATGATTAAGTGTTCACCAAACTATAACGTGAAGTAAGTGACCATAACAACTAACTATATGATGTAGAATTCTGTATGAGCTAGTTGTATTATTCATTACATATCAAATTAATCATGCAAGTCGATAGGAAAGACAATTTCACATTTTGGTAATCTAATATACTACCAGTGCCTTGGAAATTGTTGCAACTCAAGAATTAGGGGAAAAAAAGTAATATATATTTCTTGGTGAAATACTGTTGAGCTTGCAACAACCAATTGCTCCCAAGACTTTCTTTGAAGCATCCCCTGCTGGCTCTGCCTCTGTGTGAACGGTAGCCGTCGAAGAGACCTTTGCCATGGACTTTTTGACAAAGTCTGATTTCAGACCGACCTTCCTGTAGTGCGCCTGGTGGTCACAAGTTGACTGAGTTTAATCTATTATCAGAAGTTAGGAGATGGATGGGATTAAATTACTGTAAAATTTGACCATTTAAAGTTTTTTTATTGGGGGAGGCAAGTCAACCAGACAGGTGGTATTGTTTATCTAACTATGGGATTGGTCCTTTTGAAATTGTAAATGGATTCAGATACAGAAGAACCTCAAGAGTCCCCTGTGCACACATTCAAAGCTAAATGAAATTTGTTGGGTGGGATTGACAGCTCTGAGTAAATGATAGTTTTATTGCATGGCTCACAATTTTTCATGCAAGTTTTGGGAAGTACAGCATTCCAGCTGGTAGCGTGCTCAGAGCATAACATGGCTAAATTATTAATGGCCGCTTTTTGAAAACACAATCCATTCTACATGGATTGCCTTTGCATTTGCTTAGTTATTGGGATGCCTAGCAAACCGGCCTTTTGAAGCATGGTTGTAGTTGTTTAACGTACACACACACACACAGTTCATTTCAATGGGACTCATTCTTTTTCCATGAATTAACTTTATTGACGAATATTTCATTGGAAGAACGGGCGAAAAGAATTTAATACATTTGATATTTTAAATTTATTATATATCATTATCATCGACCTTCAATTGAAATACTGCTAAGAAATATTAATTTTATTATACACTTACCATTTTAATTAAACAAACAAGTGTCCGCCAATTATCCGATGCATAAATTACAAAATGATATGAAAAAGAAAAACCAGAAGATATTCCATATAATTAACTAAACGACGATGGGTTTATTTTATTATGATTTAACGAAGAAAGAAATATAAACTCTTAATTATAAAGTACAACAGATTTCCGTTATTAAGTTAAATACAATTTTCTATTTTAAGTATGTAAATAAAAATGTTGTATTTAAGTATACTATATTTACTTAATCAGTGTCATACTTACCATTAAATGCAAATTTCTATATTAAGTATTTAAATAAAAATTTCTTTTTAATTATATATTTGTAAGTTTCAATCATATGTTTACTTAATCAATGTGATATTAATTTATTTTTATATAAATAAAATATTTATTATTTTTGAATATATACTAAATAAATTCTCAAATATAAATCTGTAAATTATGTTTTTTTTTTAATTATTTGTAATATTTATTGGTGTTATGCCCCTTAATTTTTGATCAATTATTTATCAAACGGTACTTGTCATCATTTGCGCCACTCATTTGAGTATATTTTTATTTACCCTCTATTTCCTTTCTTGTACTCGACGACGAGAAGCCTTCTCAGCTATCAATGGCATAGTGGACCACGGCCACAGGCAAAGGCAGCTATGTTTTCGTTTTCATAAATTAATATTTAATGATAAAAGGTGAAGAGGTTGGAGCACCGAGCACGTCGCAAAACGGACACCGTAGGAGCAGCCCGTACATAGTATCTCTGACATAATCTTTTGCAGAGTTTTGTAAATGATGAGGACCCCTTGAAATATAACTTTAATTTTTTAATATTTTGATTTAGTAATCATTCTTTTGTAATAATAACAAATGAGTTTAAATATTAATTTTATTAATTCGACTAACAAAATGTTAGAGAATTATAAAAAATTAGTTATTTAATTGAAAATTTTAAAAGTTTCAGCATTGAATTAAAAAAATTCAAAAAAAATTAAATAGTTTAAAATATATTATCCCTTTTTCAAATAAGATATTTTTATTTTATGATTTTAACTAATTTATTTTCATATAAAAACAATATGACCAAGACCATATTTCAAACTACATATCCTTAATATTCTAGACTGAAGTAAAATAATTAAAATTTTTAAAACAAAATATTGATTCTTTTACTTGTACTATTGACATTAGTTTGGTACAATTATGAATATTTTATAATATTCAAACAAAAAGTCAAATTAAATTATATCAAATTATTATTAATTAAATTAGACTTGAAATTTATCTATTCTTATATAGTTTATTTATGAATTTTATAAATTTAAATTTATTAATTTCAAATATTTAAAATCTAAATTTGTTCACTTGATTATTAATTTCTATTTTTTGTATTAATGATATGAATAATTTAAATTAGCTTAAATTTTAAAGATAGTGGTGATGATGATGATGATTTTTT
>JANZLD010000002.1:26465512-26487536 GCA_026413575.1 Erythroxylum carthagenense | reverse complement strand
AGCTTATGGTAATAGCTGTTGCTATTCGCTGTCTTAATTTATGTTTCTTGTCCTGTGTCGTGTCTCCATCTCCATCTCCATCTCCATCTGTAGCTATTGGTAGTAATACTAAATAAAAAGAAATAGTATAAGTTAACCAAGCAAAGCTCCATCCGAATCCGATCCAAGTAACGTAAAGCCAGCGACAGCGAAGCACACCGCCAGCTTTTGTTTCTGAATTCTCACTCCATCTTCTGAACACACAATTACATTAATGCCCCTTCCTTATCTTGTTTGTATTTGTAGTCGTACTTTACGAGAATACCCCGGAAGCCCCCTAGATTCGTGCCCATTCAACTTTTTCTTTTTCCAATTTTATTTTTGTGTCGGTGTGCTGTATAAATCGGCACCCACCTCACACACACTCTCTCTCTCTGTTTCACTATAATACCCTAAGCCCCCAAATAAACAACAAGAAGAAGAATAGGAACCTTTTTCCTTCCACCCCCATTTACCTTATCGGAATTTGTATATGTGTTTAGTAGGGATAGAGAGAGAGGGATCGGTGGGGTTTGGTGGTAGTGAATTAACAAGGAATTTGTGTGTTTTATGCTGCTAGGTTTGAGTGGGAGTTATTGGAAGAGGGAGGAGGAAGAGTTTATGAGTGGATTATTATTGGTGGTGGTGAAGGAATTAACGAGACCAAGTGTGAAAGGGTGGGATTGTGGGTTGTCGATAAGGAGTCGGAGTCGATGGGGCAAATGTGGTTGAGATTTCGTACCTAACCACCATTTACATTCCTTTCTTTTTCATCGTCTACTCGCATTACTTGGATTTTACTTTTACTTGTTTCTTTTTGGTTCCAAGATCAAGGGCTTCAAGCTATGCAGCACCAAGATCCACGAAAAAAGGTAGATTCTTTAGTTCTTTTTTCTTCCATTTCCAATTATTTGGTATTGCTGCATTTGTATATGATGAGAAGATTTTGGTTTTTGCTTATTATACGAATTGCAATCAACGAGAAAATCTTGGTTTTACGTTATTGTTTGGATTTGTTAGTTTGCAGTTCAGAACTAATTCTGTTTGACAGACTGGTGAGATTCTAGAAATGTTTTTGAAAAAAAAATAGGGGTTGTTGGGGGTGGTCTGTTTTGCCTTTCATCTCTGATGAATACCCATGATGTAATATAATGCTTTTTGGTATTTGGTAATGTGGGAGATTGATGTTTTCTGCAATAACGTACGGACAACAGGCGCCGCACCCAGACACGTTGTCATCTGCAAACTGTTTCAAGTTTTTCTTTTATATTTGAAAATTTTCTGTTTTTACCTACTAGTAACAGCTTCGTTCGATGTTATTATCTTCCGCTGATATGGTTTCCAGCTTATTCCGTTTATTTTTCTCTTCATATTCTTTGATGATTTCCGTAAGTAATATTTCTATTTTTCCTTTACAGTCTTAAGTTGAACAAGTTTTTACTTGATTTGTGATTTTCCTCCAATGCTTTTAACAATTTCCTGTTAAACCTTCTTGCACTTGCATCATTATCAATATTACCTGCATTTCAAATTTTGCTTCTTCAATTATTAAACGGCTGGAAAACTAATTGTTTGCCTGTTGCCAAGGAAATTAAAGTTTCACTGTGACTTTGAGTTACAAAGTTTTGGAAACTTGTGCTGCATCCAGCCATCCAATTCTTTCTTGTTTGTCTTCTTCTGGTCTGTGATCTTTCTCTTTTGTTAATTATTTCCATGTTTACCTCTTTGTTCTCCTGAATGGCAAGTAATGATGCAATTGTATATACAATATCGAGCTCTTTTCTAATGGTTAGATGTTAGGCTTGAAATGGCTGTGGATTTTCACTTGATCAACTATAAACTGCAGATAGGATTACATTCATGTATCGGTTTTCAGAATCATGTACAATGTTTTCTTCTCTAATATAATGTCTCATCCTTCTCTGCTTTAATGGTATCTGAGTATTTCCACATGTTACAGAACCCAACGGAAATGGACTTCTTCTCTGAATATGGTGATGCCAATAAGTATAAAATTCAGGAAGTTATTGGAAAAGGAAGCTATGGTGTTGTTTGCTCAGCGATAGACACTCACACTGGTGAAAAAGTAGCAATAAAAAAGATTCATGATATTTTTGAACACATTTCAGATGCTGCTCGTATTCTTCGCGAGATAAAACTACTTAGACTCTTAAGACATCCCGATATCGTGGAAATTAAACATATTATGCTTCCACCATCAAGAAGGGATTTTAAGGATATTTATGTGGTTTTTGAGCTCATGGAATCAGATCTTCATCAAGTCATCAAAGCGAATGATGACTTGACACGGGAACACTATCAGTTTTTCCTTTACCAGCTACTTCGTGCGTTAAAGTACATCCATACAGGTACCATTATAGATAAAAAAGCTATTGTCTATAATTTTGGTGGTCACTTGCAATTTTTATTTTAAGATTGCCAAGAATGAGGACTTGCCTTTGGTCAATGCCAATGCCTTTCTATTTTGGTATGTGCTGCTTGTAATCTACTTGCTATTGGAAGCTTGGAAATCATGATATTGTATGCCACTTCAATTCTTTTCTTCTATTTTCTTGTCTTTGGTTTTTTCCTTAATTTTTATTTCATTAAATCTTTCTTTTCATGGCTGCAGCTAATGTATACCATAGAGATCTAAAGCCGAAGAATATATTGGCAAATGCAAACTGTAAACTTAAAATCTGTGATTTTGGGTTGGCCAGAGTTGCCTTCAGTGATACACCCACAACAGTTTTCTGGACGGTAAGTCCCCCTGATTAAATTACCGTTGGCTGTTATTCTCTAGTTTTAACTTGCATTTTCTTTGTGCATAAAGATTCTTCTTTTTAAGTTTTCATGGTACCTTTCCAGGACTATGTTGCTACAAGATGGTATAGAGCTCCAGAACTGTGTGGATCTTTTTTTTCTAGGGTATGAATTTTATTTCATTTACTCCATTATTTCTTGTAGATTTGAACTATGTAATGCATTGGCTTTGTTTAATGTTTGTTTATCTTTGATTCTTGATTCTTTAGGTATGGGCTTTGAGCTAAACCAGATGATGGGTTTTTTGCAGGGATGGCAGTGGGCCGGCCCATGGGCCGGTCTTGCTAATTTTTTAAAAATTAAAAGTGTAAAACAACGGTCTTTCTTAATTTAGTCCTGGCCTGGGGCCTGTCCGAGGCCTAAATTTCCTAAGCAAATCGATGTCGTTCTGTTTGGAAAAACTGGGCCTTAGACCGGTTTGGGCCTAATTTGACCGATGGGCCTACCCATTGAAAACACCTGAATTTGGGCCCATGGGCCATCCTATTGCCATCCCTAGTTTTTTGGTTGCATCTGGTCGTTTTATCCTCTTCTCATAGGGTTTTGTGAGATAAGAGTTAGGAATGTAAGCATTATACATCTATTGCAATCTAAGCTCTCTGATTGGAGATAATTAGGTTTTTGGATTATTTGGTAGATAGAATGTCTCATCTGTTTGAGATGAAAGTTGCATTAAGCTCTCGACCGATCAAAGGAAAGAGAAAAGGATGATTTAAACACAGTTTGCTAAGTATTATTGTTGATTTTTTTCTTCTCATTTTCTGTGTGGTAAAGAATATTCTCGAGTGTCTGCAGACTAAACATTTATAGTCATTGCCACTGTACAGACCATTTTTTGCCGAGTATGCATATCCATGTGAGCATTGTCAAGCCCTATCTGATATGTGTGGATTTCAAGGAATTAAAGTATTGCTTTTCATGAAATTATGACAAGATGCCTCTGATTCAGGAGTATATATTAGACCTAGGAATATCATTCAAAATATTCATTTCCTTCGAGACAAATGCTATGGAAGTTGTTGAAATGCTTTGATGTTGCCCTTAACTAATCTGATCCTATAGTGTTTTTGAGATCATGTAAATATTATCTTATTCTGATTAATTTAAAAGTTCATGTAGGGTTCTCTGGAATTTTTTGACCAACATATGTATCTACTTTGCAGTATACACCAGCAATTGATATATGGAGTATAGGCTGCATATTTGCTGAAGTACTGACTGGAAAACCTCTCTTTCCTGGAAAAAATGTTGTCCACCAACTTGATTTGATCACTGATCTGCTTGGCACACCATCATTAGATACAATTTCTCGGGTAGGCAAATTTTGATTGGAGTGTACTTTTAACTTGATTTATGTCCCAGTCTTGGTCTCTACCACATGCAAGCCTAAACTACAACCACACTTGTACCCATCCCCATTTTACTGGGTGTTCAGGGCCGTTCAATTTTCTATACTCTCAGTTTTAGATCACCCCAAAAAAGAAAAAGTTACAACTTTGTGGCTAATGCTTTTTGGATATAGGTTCGAAATGACAAGGCAAGGAGGTATTTAACTAGCATGAGAAAAAAGATGCCTGTTCCGTTCTCTCAGAAATTTCCAAATGCAGATCCTTTGGCTCTACGTTTGCTGGAAAGGCTGCTTGCTTTTGATCCAAAAGACCGCCCAAGTGCTGAAGAGGTTTGCCATATCATATCAAATTGAATGATATCTGCTTATTTATTTTTTATGACTTTCTTACCCTGTTCCTAAGGAACTTTAATGTTGCTCATCTTTTATTAGCTGTCCTGAGATTACTAAATGTGATTAGTTTGTGGTGAGGTTTTTACTTTGGTATGCATTGTAATATCTATTTGATATTTATCAGGCACTGGCAGATCCTTACTTCAAGGGGCTCGCAAAGATTGAGAGGGAGCCTTCTTGTCAGCCAATAACTAAGATGGAGTTTGAGTTTGAGAGACGAAGAGTTACAAAGGAGGACATAAGAGAGCTAATTTTTCGGGAGATACTAGAGTACCATCCTCAACTGCTCAAGGACTACATAAATGGAACTGAGAGGACCAATTTTCTATACCCTAGGTTCTAACTTTCTCAATTCTTTGTGATTCATTTCAGGGATCCAGTTATTACAGACAGCTTACAATGCCACTTTCCTCTGATTCTGATCTATCTATGACAGTGCTGTTGATCAATTCCGCAAACAGTTTGCACATCTTGAGGAAAATGCCGGGAAAGGTGGGCCAGTAATTCCACTTGAAAGAAAGCATACATCTCTTCCTAGGTAATTTTCTTCAATCATTTCTTTTTCATTATTATGTTTTCAAATCTTTTTTGTGTGTTCAAAGTACAAGTTCTGGTAGTTCGTTAGTGTTTGGGTTATATATGATATGTGAGGTGGTGATCAGGCTCTTGGTTATTTTTTTAATAATTCTGGTTGTGTTTTATTAGTGTATGGGCTTTAGAATTTAGCTTCGGTATATTTATTCAAGTGTTTTAACTGTTGATTTACTTTACTCTTTCATTTCTCCATTAGTTGAGGTCCGTTCACGATGTAAAAAAGAAATTGGCTAGGCACATGCTCCAGGGCTGTGATGGGCTTTGGCATCACATCCTTAAAGCCAAAATATTTAAAAAACGGAGATTTTCTAGATTAGTGAGAAATTGTTCCCCTTTCTGGCAAGGTTCCATTCAGTCGAGTAACGAACAATCTCAAATTTATATCCTCTTAGCCTTTTTATTTTCTGGAACTCTCAGAACAAGGACTGATTGTTTTATGCCCTGTTTGCAATCCAAACAACCTATTGATTATGTTTAGCAAATCGATTGGTGTTCGTGTGTGCTTTGTTTAATAAAATAAATGAGTAGTTAGGAAGAAAAATGAGTGATGAAGGGGAACCTACAAGCAGTGCATTTTCTTGTTACTGTTGACTGCTCAATCCTAGATAAGTTTTGTGTGGTATTGTTCCATCATTGATGTTTGATGTGCTGGAACTTGAAATTATATATGCGGTAGATTTTGTTTGCAGATAATTCGGTTAACATTAATATTGTTATTTTTGCACACTCCATAGTGCATATTTGCCGATTATCATGATATTTTATTGTGCATAAAAAATAAATTACTCTTATTGGCTGCTGAAGTTTTGATCATAACAGCTATGTTTAAATAGGCAACTTTTATAAACTTTTTTTTTTTCTGGAATTGCCTGTTGCAGGTCTACAATTGTAAACTCAAATACGGTCCCTCCACGGGAACAACAAACTGTTCCTTCCTTAAAAGACCGGCAGTCTACAGAAAAGGTATACGGCAAAAGTCCTGGAGAATGTGAAGGAATTCCTGTAAATATATCAAGAACTATACAGTCAGCGCAAAGAATTCCACTCGGTACAATAATACTCAACTTGTACTGTTCATATAAGTGGTATTGTTATTTTTTTAAGTATCCATGTAATAAATTCTTATCGTTGTTTTCACAGCTAAATCAGGAAAGCTTGTTGGACCATATGAGACTGGAAGTATGATTAATGATGCCTATGATCCAAGAACATACATCAGAAGCGCAGTCCTTCCATCTCAGGTTGCCCCTCCTGCATATTGTTACTACAAATCTAGCATAAGAAACCAAGATAGATCTACTATGGAAGCTGAGAGGAACTTGTCCTCACAAAATCAAGTGCAACAATGGGGCGTGGTTACCAAATTTTCTCCTGATGTCGCAATTAACATCGACTCCAACCCATTTTTCATGACTAGGGTGGGAGTGAATAAGGTGGAACATCCGAATGAGTGCATTACAATCGACACAAACTTGTTGCAGACTAAGGTTCAATATGGTGGGATTGGTGCCTCCGCAGCAAGTGCAGGTGCTCACATGAAGGTAGGTACGGTTCAGTACAGTAGGACTAGGATGTCTTAGAAGAATTAACCATGTTCAAGATGAGCGATGAAGGAAGAATTTCAGGAAGAAAATGGAAGTATTTGCAGTGGCTGGAAGTGATGGGAGGCGTTAAAGAGGTGCAAAGAGTTTGAAAGGTTTTCTCAAGCCGGCCATAGAAGACTGTAAATCCAGGAAAGAAACTCAACACTCTTGAAAGTGTATTATAGGTCAATCTCGTGATTATCCAGGAAAGAAACTCAACACACTTGAAAGTGTATTATAGGTCAATCTGATAAATCGAACCCTTGCCTTCCCCCCCCGCACCCCCCCCACCCCCCTGCATGTGCCAATATGATGGTTAGCCTTGCCCCTTTTTCCTGGGTTGCTATTATTTACGTGAGACTGTAATATTGGTTCTATGGGATGGTGATAGCCATCGTAATAATTAAAAGATCATTGCTTGACAGGCAATGCAATGCATAGACTCGAGATGAAATTGCCTTTTTATTTTATTAAGACGAAAGGCATCAATTTTATGCAAGAGGTGTATAAGAAAAATTAAAAGGAAAAGAACAGAAATCTTCATCTTCATCCATGTGGCTCGTGTCCGATCTTGCCTTCCTGATTTCCAGCTTGACTCCCCTGGTCTGATGTCTGAGCCATAGCATTTCGATTTGTCAACTCAATCTTCGCCTGTTCACCCTTAGACCTTAACGGAAAGCTCTTAATTTACGTCGTCTCACTGCTTAGACCATCCAAAATTGCAGAAAGAAATTAGACACATTTTTTAAAAACAAAAAACAAAAATGACGAAAACCCTGTGGCTTCCTTCCCTACAGAAGCCAAATTAATTTAGTAAATAATAAGAAAGCAAACGACCAAAACAAAAGGGGTTTTTAATCTCCTTTTCAATTTGTAAATTTATTTTTATTATAAATTGAATAAAGTTCAAAATTTTTATTATAATTTCTCAAAAATTTATGATGATATTTTATATTTTAAAATAATTAACTTTTTATTTTTAAAAGAGAAGACATAATTTTATATAAAGAATATAAATTAATTAAATTCTAAAGGAAGGAAAAAAAAGTGACAACTGAGTTAAGAAATATATTTTTTAAGAAAGCAAATAACAAATTAATTTCGTAAACAAAAAGAAATGCAAACGACCAACAAGGGTTTTAATCTTTGTTTCAATTTGTAGTTTTATTTTATTATAAATTAAACTTTTGTGTATTTTTAAACAATTCTAATTAATATTTTAAATTGGTAAAGTTCAAAAGTTTTATTGTAATTTGTTCAAAAATTAAAGAAGAACACAATATTTTCAAATAATTAATTTTAATTTTTAAAAAGAACACAATTTTATTTAAAGAATATTCATAATTAAAATTTTATTTATTAAAATTAAAATGTATAGTCGCTTATAAAATTAAATCATCATCATCATCACTCAGTCCGAAATCTCGCAATGAAGCGGAGTTTGGAGAAGTCTGATAGTACACAGTCTTACCTTTACATGATAGAGAAACTGTTTTCGGTAGACCCACATACAAATGAGATAATATAAGAGTGATGCAAGTTACAGAAAAAATAGGTAAAACTAGCATAGTAAATTATTAAGAAAATAAAATTACAACAAAAACATCAATAAATAGAAATAATAATAAGATAACAAAATATATAGATATATATAAAAAATGAAAATAAGACTAATAATAATAATAGAAATAAAAACCAATATAACTACGAAAAGATAATAAATAATTAAATAGTAACAAAATAAAATAAGTTAGAATATTACAAGTAGAACCTAGATTCTCGCAAATACAGGTCTCCAAAAAAGAAGATTACCTACTAAAGAAATACAACCTTGAAAACTTAGTTTCTACCGTGATGGCCACTAAATGTCAAAAATGACTCTTTCAAAAGCCGCATCCTCCGCAACAAATGCCCAAATGGGTCTTCGTGAGATTAAATTAAACAGAGTAAAAGAAACAAATAATGAAGAGAGAGAGCGAAACAAAATGGATCAATAGTGACTGGCAAAGAGTGCTTATAAAATCAAATGTATTTGATAAATAGAAACCGAGTTTAAAGATTTTGTAGATTTTCCAATTGATGTAAACTACTAATGAAGATTCTTTTTAAGTTAGGAGTCTAGTAAAAATAATTTCAAAAAATAAATGGATTTTGGGTCAAATATAAATAAGTACATCTCTTAAGGTTAAAACTTAGAAGTGTACTTTAAATTCCCCAAACAGTTTTATCCAATTATAAAATAAATCTTTAAATTTTAGAGTTTAATGGAGTCCAAGCGTGATCACAGATTCATAATTTTACAACCTGAATGTCTTAATATGCTTGTAAGAGATAATCTTATGATTTATTTAGTTGAACCAGAAAATGATAATAAAAATTAGAATGAATATACAAAAAAATAAAAATGCATATAACTCCTATTTTTTACTATTTTAAGAATATATAATATTGTTTCAAAAAATATAAAATTATTATTTATCTAACCATAGTATATTACTAACTTTTTTTTTTAAAATTCCTTAGACTGTACCCTTAATTCTTACCAATTAGAAAATCGTCATGTGCATGCACGTGACAGTAACATACATGTGACAATAAAAACGGGGTACCCAAACCAAAGCTCAATTCCACTTTCTATTTAATCTCGTCTCATAAAATTTCAGAGAACCCGTATTGTCCAGTTACACGGTGGTCAAGATACTTACTTACGTCCCTGCGCCCACCAGCTGCTTGACGAAATACCCAGCCGCCTGAAGCCATTTTGCCATCTCCAAGATAAAACCGTCTGTTTGTTTCACCGTCCATTTTTGTGGAACTAATGAGCTTTGTTCGAGAGCTCAACTCGGATGAGCTTTGGTCAAGGCTAGATGGACGATAGAGCCTTTATTATAGTTCTCCAGATGCTGTTCACTGGCACTTTTGCAACGAGCTCTGTTCAAGGTTTTAAATTTCTGTGAAGGTGGCTGAAATTGGTGTCTCCATTGTGTGTTGAAGGTGAGAGGAGATAAAGGACAGACTTTGTCTTCTTCTCGTTTTGTGCTTTTGGTTTATGCGTTTTCCTTTAGTTATGCTGCTTCAACTTTTTCACTCCGTGAATACCAAACAAATTAAAAAGTTGAACCCCTATCTTCTGCTACATAGGTGTTACCATTTTGAACCAGAAAAGGGTTCAAACAAGGCACTGTCTTTAGCACCTAAAATGCCACACAATGATGTCGCAATTTTCTGGGATTTGGACAACTCACTCCCAAAGTCATTCCCTCCATATGAGGCTGCTGTTAGGCTAAAAAATTCAGTATCCTCATTTGGGGCTGTTAGGTACATGGTGGCTTACGCAAATCGTCACACTTCTAGATATGTGCCGAAAGCTGTTAGAGAGGAAAGAAAAGAGAGGGAATTGTTGAATCAGTTAGAGAAGCGCGGTGTGATTAAACCAGTGGAACCGTATCTCTGTAGGGTTTGTGGGAGAAAATTTTATAACAATGAGAAATTGATCAATCATTTCAAGCAAATTCACGAACGTGAACATCAAAAAAGGTTGAATCAGTTGGAATCTGCCAGAGGGAAACGGAGACTAAAACTAGTTGGCAGGTATGCGGTGAAGATGGAGAAGTATAAGAATGCATCAAGGGATATTCTTCTGACTCCAAAAGTGAGGTACAGTCTGGTGGATGAACTGAAAAGAGCAGGGGTTTGGGTTAGGACTGTGTCAGATGTGGCATTGAGGGAACATATGGTGGATGTAATGGATAAGAGGAAAGCCGAGTGCCTAGTGCTTGTATCAGATGACTCTGATTTTGTTGATGTTCTGGAGGAGGCAAAGCTAAGATGTATAAAGACAGTTGCTGTTGGTGACACCAATGATGGGGCGTTGAAGAGAGTTGCTGATGCTAGGTTTTCTTGGCAGGAAATTCTTATGGGGAAGGCCAAGAAAGAAGCTCCCTTAGTTGTTGGACAATGGAGAGACCGTGATATTCTCAAGAGATTGGAGTGGAAGTACAATCCGGAATTAGACAAAGAAATATACGGGAAACGCAGCTAATTGTATTAATTATTAGTTGATTTTATTAGCGGTCAGATTCTGATAACGATTAGCTGATAATTAATTATATCTGCTGCTTTGATTAGCGAAAAATATCAACTATTTATTAAAGATGTTTGGTAAAATTTGCTATTTAGTATTAGTTATTGATGTATAAAATAACTTACGAGGGTATGATTTAAAAAAATTATAAGGATATAAATTATATATTTTTTAGTATTTTGTTAAATATTTTTATAAAAATTTAGATTTAAATAATTAATTTTACAAAAATTAAGTTAATAAAAAGTATAATAATAATAATAATAATAATAATAATAATAATAATAATAATAATAATAACTTCTAGTTGTACCCAGGATATTCGTTTGCTGTACATATACTGTTACGAAGTCACTTCCTGGCGTCTGATGCCACCATCGTGTGCTTCAAATCTTCTATTTTCTGTCCATTTTGTCCGATATCTTCTGTCCCAACAATATTCTAGCCATTTAAATACTGGGTAAAAAGGGACAAAAGATTTGAACCCACTATCGTGTATGGTCCACGTTGGCTATTTGAAACGGCTGTCTAATTTAATCAAAGCATGTACAGGCATGGCAACTGGGCCAACATGTGAGGTTGGCTTGAGTTTGAATTTTTAGGTTTGGTAAGTAAAATAATTAAACGATCTCGTTTTGAAATTTTATGTAAATTGATGTCACTTATGTGAATTTATTAATATAAAAATAATTGTCTATTTTAAATATTAATTTATTTTCTTGGGTTGAAAGAAGACCGCACGAGTCATTGGACCACAGGGACTGCCATTCTCAATTGCTGAAAGCAAAGATAGAAAAACAGGGCAGACAAATGGACTTGCCTAAAGTTGTAATAACTACAATGTCAAATCTCTATCGTTTCTTCATAACAGAAACATAAATACACGATATCCTCTCCTCTGAATGTGTGTTGGTGTTGAGATTTTTGTAGCAGTATTTCCATGCGGCTCGTAATTGGAAATGATAAGTCGTTGGTGCGTTTCTAAGCACCAGAAAGAGGCATTTTAGGAGGATAACTAAGGTAGAAGGAAGAAAACATGAAAAGAAAAGGAAGAATATGACGATGACATGAAGACAATCAGAAGAAGAAAAACTGTAGCGTGTCGATGTGAACTGAGAACTGGTCCTCACAAGTATCCTTAAACGCTGTTCACCAAGTCCAAGGCTTCTACATTTGTCGAATTTTTGAGCCTATCTACTGCTTTTTCCACCTGGTACAAAACAGTGACAAGACAATTAAAATCTAAAAAGAAGAAGCAACTGGGTATGTACTTCAGATGTATTATTACCTCATGTTCCCAATTTGTTCTGATAGTAAGAATTGTCAAGGTTGCTGTCTGTAGAAACACTCCGATGACCATACCCCACCAAATCCCCTAAAAGTGAAAAAAAGTGTTAAATTCATCTAAATGGGTACTTGTGTGAAGAGGAAAAGACAGACAGAGACTTACAGCGATACCCAAACTAGTCTTGAAGCCAAGGACACAACCAATGGGGAGACCAATAATGTAGTATGTGGTGAGGTTAACATAAGCAACTATAGCCTGCCATCCACTCCCAATGGCGACACCTAAATTTGGAAATGGAGTAAGTATAACATTTGGTGCAAGTAAAATAAAAGAGATGATTAGTACCTGAAAGCACAGGCTGAATGCCATTAAGGAAAACAGAGAAGGCAAGTAGAGGAGTCAAATTGGAGACAGCATTTATAATCTCAGTATCAGTTGTGAACAGTTTGCTTAGTCCAACCCGGAATATCAGCACTATTGCACAGAACACAATACTGATAAGCATGCTCGTCCCGTTCACCACTATCACTGAGAATCTCGCTAATCTTGGATGCCCTGCTCCTAGTTCATTACTTACTCGAACGCTGCAATGCATCATATCATATCTCAATTTAAGTCAAACTTGTTCTTAAAAAAGATCCCAGGCCAGGATATATGTTATCACCTGAATCTGGTCAATGTCTAATAATAAACGCAAGTCTATAGGAAAAACTACTGACCTGGCAGCTGCACAAAACCCCAACATGAAGTTAATGTCCCAATTCCAGTAGTTGAGGATAACAGAGAGGGCGTCCAATGAGAGAGTTGGATTAGGGAGAAGGCCGGCTATGATTAGTAGTCCTTGGACGTACCATATTTCCAGACTAAATCAATCAAAACAAGTTACAAATGAATTAAAGAAAAGAGTAATTAATTAATTAATTCATTCATTTATCAGTACCAAAGCATGACAGCAGAAGCAGCAGTAAGCTTGAAGTAAGGCCAAATTCCTTTGAAAGCTTTAATGGATAAGCCAGTCCAGGTCTCCTTGCAAGATGGGCTCAGAACAACGTAAAGGACAGTCAAGAGCACAAGGAGCCACCAAGAGAAGCTCAGAGTTAAAGCTGCTCCTACTAGACCATAGTTGAGAACGTATATAACAAGCCATGAGATGAGAATGTGAACTAAGAACACCCCAACTGCCATGTATGCTAGAGGGTTAACTATGTTCTGAGCTTGAAGAAACCTCTGCAACGGACAGCATATTGCGAAGGCGTATACCTGCGGTGTCATACCACGAGCAAATATTTGACCCTGCTCGGCTATGCTCTCCGAGTACCCCATAACTTTAAGTATTGGACCAGAGAACCAGAAGAGAAATGTCAGAAGAATGGCTGCTGCCACTTGCAGTACTATTGCCCTCTGGCAAATTATTCCCATTGCTGCATACTTCTTCGCTCCATAAGCTTGACCACATACAGTTTGCACAGCACTTGCCATCCCAATCTTTTAGTTATGTCAATTAGTTTAAGTTGCATCACAAACAGTTTTATGAAATGATAAATTGTAGTAAGTGAACTTACGTACCATAACCCCATAAGCAAGACCCTGAACGGCGGCGGCGGCAACAGAGGCTCCGGCAAACTCAAGAGCACCCAAATGGCCGGAAAAGGAGAGGGTAGCGAAGGTAAGCATGTAATTGAAAACAGACACGGTTATGGACGCACCAGAGAGCTGCCAAAGCAACCTTGACTCCCAAGCGACAAGACGTGGCCATTGTCGGACCCCGACTCTTCTCTGTCCCAAGAAGTCTTCAATGGCATCAGAGGACAAATCCCGAATTCGTAATTGCTGGTCCTCATTCAATCCTAATAACAACGCTGTGTTGTCGTCCGGCCCCATTCCACTTCTTTTGAACTGACACCCGAAACAATAATTACAGTTCGTTGTGAAACGTCAGTTGAGCTTGAGCAACAGGTCCGTGATGTACAAGGTTAAATAACATGTTGTACATTCTGTTGGTCCTTGCTCATATTATGCTAGGGTTTGTTATTAGCTACCTACCATTCCCGAAACCTTAACATTATTGCAATAGGAATATGGAAGACGAGTAGCTGAATCTAACTAATTTGATTAGTCATAGGGGTTGTTGGTTTGTGGTTGAGCCGGTAGATAACTTTGCTAATTAGGCTGACTCCGGACTCCGGGTTTCACCTTTCAGTATCCTCGGCCCCGAGTCTGCACGTGGCCAAATTCCAGAAACCTTGCGCACGCTCCATTGCTTTCCATGCCTAACATTAAAATGCGAATGCAAAAACGACGGGAGTCATCCCCTGTCTGTCTTCTCCTCCGCTAAAGTACAAGTAGAATTATTAATCAGCGGTCATTGTCCCTTATTAGTTTAACATTCTGCTCCTCGATAAATGCTACTCTAAATTGGGGTTGGATGTAATTAACGGTCTGCTCACCTACTGTTCTGCTTGACTTCCACTAAATGCTGATTTGATTGTCTAGTTAACTAGTCAACATCGAATTAGCTAACAATTAACTCTTTTCAAATTTACCTCGAACTCTCCAACTTAGACTTGGCAGCTCAATTTTACCTAGTAAAAATCGTCCAACTGGTCAAATATATAGAGAGGTAATTTTAATTGGTCCTTTGAATGTCTATATATGTACGTATACACTTATTGCCATTAGGCTATGTTTTTATATCTGAATAATCAGTCAACTTGCGTTTCTTTTGAAGAAAGCAAAAACAAGTGAAATCAAACACGAAGTTGGACTCCAGCTCAACTACCACTCAGCCTTAGTGTTAAGCTTAAGAAAATGACGAAAAATTCCAACTTCAGAAACACACTGGTAGTATTAATTAAGGACAGTCGCTGTCTATTTTTCACTATTTATTCGTATTTTTAATGTTAAAAATTCTCTCGTGCTTTAAATTTTTTTTAAGGTTACTTCTCTTTTTTTTTTGCGCCTTCGGGTTGCATATTAGTTACAGGTTGATAAAAGTTTTCTTAATTTTCAAAAACTTTTGAGGAAAAACTAAAATAAACTTAGAGATTTAAATCAAAATTGAATTATTTTTTTAGTGTTTTTAATGGATTTCTCATATTCAACCTGAATTTTGGAATTAAATTGATCTTAAAATTTTTTTTTAGAAAAATTTGATATGCAAAGATTGTGTAAGGAAACTAGAACTCCAAGAATATAGCAAGGAAATGAACTTGAGGAAGGCATGATCAATATGACAACTCTAAGAGAATTGGTTGTACTAGACTTGATTCAAAGAATTTTATGCATTACTTTTCCAAAATTTACTGAATATATTACTTTTGAGCTTAAGTCTTACTTAATTTATCTTTTCCTCAACTTTTTATGGTCTTCCAGGTGAGGATGCTTACAAAATCTCAAAGAGCTCGATGTTGTCTATCTTAGTATAAATCCTTCAGGGGTGATGGAAGAGCAGATTATGATGAGTGTTCTTTCATTTTCATTGACGGATGTTGGAAAAGACTACCTTTTCGATATGCCTGCAGGGACTTTGAGCACATGGATCGAAATGAAAAGATTGTTTTTAGAGAAGTACTTTCTAGCATCAAAGACAACCAGTATAAGGAAACATATTTGTGGAATAAACCAACACCATGGAGAATCCTTTTATAAGTATTAGGAGTGCTTCAAAAAGTTGTGTGCCATCTGCTCTCATCACAATATCATGAAGCAACTCCTTATCCAATACTTCTACGAAGAATTATTACCTATGGATAGAAGCTTGGTAGATGCAACGAGTGGTGGAACTCTGTGTGAAAAGATTCTCGTAGAGGCCAACACTTTAATTGAGTGTATGGCAACAAACATTTAACAATTTAGCATCAGCAATTATGTTTGTAGGGTAAATGAGATAAACAATTCATCTATAGAATATCATTTAGACGAACTACCATCTTTTTTTTAGACAAATTACTGTAAGACAGAGATAGGAGAAAGCTTGCGATATATTTGCAAATGTGAACCATCTGATAGATATGTGTCCAACTCTGTAAGATAAAAACATAAAGTATGTCAATGCTGCAGGGAGGATTTTTTTTCCATCAATATAACCCATATTTATAGACTTATAACCCACGTTACACAGATTACCCCAACCTGAGTTATGGAGGGAATAGATAGAAAAACTACTTCCCAAATATATTGCAGGGTGCATAATAATTTCAACACAGGTAATAAGCCTCATCCTCTACCTCAGGTGCATCATTGGAAAATATACTTAAGTCTTTTACAACTAACACTTTGCAATTCCAACACGACGTGCAACAATTTCAATAGGAGACCAAATCTATATTTCAAGACACAAGGTTTAACATCCAAAATTTGAAGAGCCAAATGGGTCAGATGGCAGTATCTATCAATAGTTTTGAATCACAAAGCGGAGGGAAGTTGCTATCTTAATCTAATTTAAATCCAAAGAATGTTAGCATGGTGATCTTAAGAAGTGGTAGAGAGCTTAAGGATCCTACAAAGGATGGGCAACAAAGATGAGATTAAGAAGGAGTTAAGAGAAAAAGGAAAACCCTCATCTAGCTTAAAGGTAGATTTTGAATGCACTAATATGGTTAAGGCTAAACCTTCACCTTTTCTTTGCAGGTTAACAAAATCGAACAAGTGTGAAAAGGATAAGTAGATATTGGGGACTTTCGAAAGGTAGAACTAAATATAACTAAATATACCTATGCTAAATGCAATCAAGCAAATGCTAAAGTATGCAAAATTTGTAAAGAAATTGTGTGCCAATTAGAGGAAGTTGAGAGGTAATGAGAAGGTCATGATTAGTAAAAATGTTTCTATGGTCTTTAGAAAGAAAATGCCTCTAAACTACAGGGATCCAAGTATGTTTACCATTCCCTGTAAGATTGGTAACAACATAATCAAGATAGTCATGCTAGATTTATTAGCATCAATCAATGTTAGCCTCACTCTAACCATACTTCTTTAAACTTGGGCCCTTTAAAGGAGAATAATGTTATTGTATAATTAACTGACCTTACTAATGCTTTCTCATATAGAAAGGTTGAGGATGTTTTGATATAGGTGAATAAGTTGATATTTCCTGCAGATCTTTTAAGTGGTGGATAAGAACGACTGAACCTAATATAATCCTGTACCTATCTTACTTTGGAGATCATTGCTTAACATGGCCTAAACTAAGTTAGATATTCGTGAAGGCACCCTCATAATGGAATTTAATAGGGAAGTAATTCATTTCAATATTTCATCCTCAAGATGATCATTTCGTTTTATCTATTGATATGATTGGTCCTTTAATGTAAGAAATGTTTAAGTTAAATTGCAGAGATCAATTAGAAGCAGTTTTGACCAAACATTTAGAGTTGGAAGCCATCGATGATGTTGAGTTAGGAGAGGACCTAATTGAGATGGAAGTTACCTTATTTCTTTGAAAACCTCTCCTACAAGGTATGAGCTTGCTTCCATATAGTTACCTGAATCTTACCAGAGGCTATTACCTTCTGATATGCAGGTACTTGACATGGAGTTGAAACCATTACTGGCTCACTTGAAGTATGCATATTTGGAAGACAATCAGAATTTTCCAATTATTATTTCTACAGTTGTGACTTTTGATTCGGAACCTAAACTAGTTCATATGTTAAGAGAGTATAAGAAGCCATTAGATGGATAATTGCAGATATTTGAGGAATAAGCCCTTCTATATGCATGCATTGCATTTTACTTAAGAAGGGTCCCAAATCCACTAGATAAGCATCATAGAGGTCGAATCCTCCAATGATGGAAATTATGAAGAAGGAAGTAATGAAACTTCTCGATACTAGAGTCACATTTATCCTATCTTTGAAAATAAGTGGGTAAGTCTAGTACATGTGAATTAAAAAAAATTGGCATTATGATGGTCACTAATCAAGATAGTGAATTGGTTCCCACTCGTGTGCAAATCGAGTGGCAAGTAAGTGAATATTGATTATAGAAAGTTGAATATTGCAATTAGTAAAGACTAATTCTTTATGCCATTTATTGATCAAATACTTGAGAGACTGACTAGATATGAATATTACTATTTTCTAGATGGATTCTCAGTTTATCTTCAAATCCCTATTGTACTAGAAGATTAAGAAAGATAACCTTTATATGCCCATTTGGTACAATTTCTTACTGAAAGATGTCATTCAATTTGGGCAATGCACTTGCCACTTTCCAAAGGTGTATGGTAAGTATATTTTTGGAGTATATTGAAGATCATAGAGGTATTTATGGTATTGTATTTACGGTTCTTCTTTTGATAATTGCTTAGAGAATCTTGCACTCATTTTAGAAAGTTGTATTGAAACTAACATTATTCTTAATTTAAAAAAGTCATTTTATAATTGATCAAGGTGTAGTTCTAGGGCAAGTTGTATCTTTTAGGGGTATAGAGGTGGATAAGTTCTAAGATTAATCTCATTTTTTCTTTGTATTACACGTCAAATTTGGAGAAAGTTAGTTTTTTTTTCTTGGATATGCATATTTTTACTACAGGTTCATCAAGGATTTTCTAGATATAGTCTCTCCTCTATGTAAGTTGTTACAAAAAAATGTCTTTTTTGAGTTTGATGATAAGTGAAAGGAGGAGTTTGACAAATTTAAGGAGCTATTGACGTCCCCACTAGTGATTTAGCCTCCAAACTGGAGTCTTCCCTTCGAGATCATGTGTGATGCAAATGATTATGTAATGAAGGCAGTTTTAGGACCAAGATTAGGAAAAGTTGCACATGTCATCTACTACACTTCGAAAACCTTGAATTCAGCCCAAAACTTTGCTTCCTTTTTGGTTTATATCAAAGTAGTATGACCGGTATTTTTTAGCTTTTCTTCTTTAATAATACAATGGGTAATTAGGGAATTCATATCCTAAGTCTCATCTTGATTATTTTATATAGTATCTATAATACTAGACTTTGAAGGAAAAGTATTCAGAGCCTAGTGAACTATAAAAGCATTATGAATAAAAGTATTTAAAGCCTTCAGTATTCTCTAGAGGTGGACCATTTTAATGATGCACTCCCTTACTCCCCCTGCTCTAGTGTATCTCCTAAAATATAGTTCTTTCAGTTCAGTATACTCTAGAGGAGGACCATTCTAATGATGCACTCCCTTACTCTCCCTGCTCCAATGTATCTCCTAAAATATAATTCTTTCAATATGGTACCTATTTCAGCATTTGAGGATACCACCTATTTCAGCATTTAAAGATACCGTGTACCTTTGAGATACATTGTTAAGGAAGTCTTTGGTTATGTTGACTTCTGGAAGTCTACTTGATGGATAGTTTGTGATAAAATAATCAATGGATTACATCTTCTAAATATATTATACAACTGGGGCATTTCTGTCATTAATACTTTTTTTTGTTCTGTCCCCGACAACCAAACACATTTCTGTACTCAGGACGAGGACAATTATCTCTGTTCTGTCCACCGCAACTAAACATCTCCCTGCCTTCAATTCTTGTTCTGTCCTGTCCTGTCCTATTATGTCTCATCCCGTCTCTGCATGCTAAAGACGCTAACCAAACGCTACATAAGTTTTCATAAATTCTTATAGGATTCCCATTTAAAATTTATAATATCCAATCATAACCTGGTGGAACAAAAGTTCTACATGGTTGCTTTTGTAAATGAAACTCTCCCTTAGCTAGAGAAATAATGATTACCTTTTTTTTATTCATCATCAAAATTTGATTCGAAATATGATAAGAAATCTATATATCTACAATGACAACATTAAATAATTAATAAAACATTCAATCAAAAAGTTTAATGTAGAAAAATATTCATACAAAATATAAACTTAACATTAAGTCAAATATTCATACAAAGCACACACTTAAATGTTCAAACTATGGAATATTGTTTAAAATAAAAGTGTCAAATTAATAAGAATTCGATATGCAATAACATGAAAATATAACTCAAGTGACATAATCTAATCCAGCTTTCTTGTATTTGTCATCTTTATAAAAATATCTTTATAAAATAGAGATCGTGTAAAGCCTTTGTAACTTTTTCATATTGCACACTGTCAATACCCAATTCATCTAAGGAATTCATACATTCTATCATTATATTAGACTCTTGAGATTTATTCTTTGCTGTGGATGATGTTTCGCTCATTTTTTTTGATCAAGTAAATTATTCTTCCTTTTGATTGTTCACCAAGTATAAGCAAGAATTATTCTACAATGTTAGAATGTGTCTTCTTTGCCTTCTTATTCTTAGGAGATTTCTCTCTTAGATAGAGAACTTATATCTTGATCTTCTTTTTCATCATTTGAGTGATCTTCATCAACATCATTTCCATGTTCCTCTGCTGTACTATTCGATGGAGAATTAGTTAATGGATGTGCATGTATATTAGTTGCAGTAGTATCTCCAAAATATGACACAAGTTTGAAAATTACTCACATCCTTTTTTCTTGAATCTCTGAGCCATTTTATGCACCTATTGTAGCACCCCACTTTCGCAAGATATGTACCCGACATCCTAAGTGATATCTGAGTCTATATTCCATGGGGTGCCGTGCTAACATATTCATTCCAATACTCAGACACTCAAAACTCAGTACAATTTTTTTATCTCACGCATACGCGGAAATTAGTAATCGAAAATTCGGGCCCATACTTTATTTCATAAATATTTTAATTTACAAGAGTTACCAACATTTCTCAAATCATCATAATTTCATTAATCACTAGGGCCCATTTCAGATACAAAACACTCACAATCATAATGTCATTACAATAAAAATGCATTCGCATACATATTATACAAAAATTTCGGAATACATTCCTTAATATAAAAATTAATAGAAAATTCTATGCAGACGTGAACTGATCCCGACCTCTATCTTTCACTTTTATGTAGTGTCTATATCAATTGTATAAGTGTCTATTGATGCACACATATGTATATTAAATATGTACAATGCATATTTAATGACATTCCTGGGTGTATATCCTTAATACATGACTCATAACCAATTTTCACGATCTTTTAATCATTCCTTAACACTTAGGACACACTTCTTACATTAATAACTCAATCCTACTTCAATTAGGCTCATTTCATATCACTAACAAGCCTAAACATCTCATTAAACAACATTGATAAGTCAATCGTTCATAAACAAACATCTCTCAGGACAAACACCATAACGTTTTCTGTAGATGTCGGATTAATGTCATCTTTAGACGGTTTCAAAGAGAACTTCTAGATTTACAACTTTCATGAAGACTCCAAAATGAGATTTTGCCATTTGGAGGGTCAAAACACACGGCCGTGTGAATTTACATGGTCAGCCTGTGTTTCTTTCAAGTCTGATGGTGTTTTTGCGTCAGAAACACAAGGTCATGTCAATTTACACGGCCTGACTGCGTATCCTCCGGGTTTGCTCAATTCTCCTTCTCTAAGACCCCTCCAATGGATCTTAAACCTATTCTAACATCACTTCCATTCATAATCTTCCCAAATTCACCTTTTCTAATGCAATATCACTCCATAACCATTCAAACACTAATCAAATTTCATTCACTCTCAATTCTCAACTCATTTGCTTCATCATCTCAAATGGATAACTTCTTTAAATATACTGTTGGCTCCTATATTTTTTTTCTCTAATTAAGCATGATTTTAATGAATTTTGAGGTTCTAATGGATTTAATTTTTTTTAGAGTTATTATTATATTAATGTTAGTAAGATTATATGATATGGGTTAATGGAATTAAAGTACTAAGGTAATAAGGATGTTCAAGGGCATTTTTGAAAGACCACTTAAGGATAAAAGATACAAGGCATATAAGGAAGGGCAAAATGGACAATTTAGAATCATTAATGGCAA
>JANZLD010000002.1:26441029-26451969 GCA_026413575.1 Erythroxylum carthagenense | reverse complement strand
AGAACGTCAATCCCTAATAACGCCTAAAGAGATTAGATCTGTCTTTTCATCATTCCATGTTCATTCAAATCATTCAACGATGAATCCATGTAGAGAGAAACTACAGCACATTCAACATAACAAAGGGAGAGAAAAAGAGTGCAACCAGAAAAATGGAAAGGAAATCATGAAATGGAATCGTATACGAAGAGCCAGATTGTGAAAACAAAATGGAATTATCCCCAAGACAGTCATGAACTCTACTTGAAGAAAAAAGAAACTGATAATAACTACAATTTCTCATAAAAGTAATCCTCCAACAACTCCAACATTCCAATTTCATTCCATATCCAACCTAAACGCTTATCAATAATCAATTTAATAGGCGAGTAGTGATATCTGCAATAATTATAAAAAAAGAAAATTTTAAAAGAAGAAAAAAGAAAAGCAAAAGAAAGAATAAGTTAGAACGACAAACTCACAATCCAGTCAGAGAAGTAACAGAAGCGCTGACGGGCGGAACTGAAAATGCAGTGATAGTGAACCAACGACGGTGTGGAAGTAGAAGAACAGAAAGAGGAGAGGGAGAATTTAGAAGACCCTAATAGTAATACTAATGTTTTTGAAATAACGATGTCGTATTTTAGACCAATAAAGTAAAAATGGGCCGAGCCCGAATATTGAAGAAAAGTCCTTACCCATTTAATATTCGAGAAATTATTAAGAAAAAGAGAGTTAAAAAAAGTGTCTTCGAGTTGAGGAGCCCTATCGTAGATATTTGTTGTTTAGCCGCCTGCAACACACGCACACGCTGCTTGTTTCATTGGAGATTCTTGTGTACATTTCCATCCCTGTGGTACTTGGTATTGCTTCTTCCTTTCTTCTTTATATGAAATTAAATTGCTTTTTGTAATCTCTGACTGATGCTGCGGTGTAGGCAATATGGATGACAACGACCTTAGTGCCAACGGCGTTGTAGCGGAGGTGGAGGAACAGAAAGGGAGTAAGATGGAGGACAGCAAGTTGAAGCAAACGATTGAGGCCTTGGAGCAAGAGACGCAGAAGAATGAAAAATTGGAACGCGAGGTGGGGGAATTGAAGAGAACACTCGAAGAGGTTTCCAAGAGAACGCTGCAGTTGGAAAGTGATGGGATTACGCTCAACGAGGAGTTGTATGCGGCCAGTGAGGAGGTAGAGGAGCTTAAGAAAGATAAAGCGGAAAGGGAAATGAGAGTGAGAGAGTTGGAGCGAAAGGTTGGGGCTCTTGAAGTTAGGGAAACGGAAGAGAAGAGCAAGAGACGAAGGAGTGAGGAGTTGACAAAAGAGAAGATCGCTGAGATTGGGAAGTTGACTGATGAGTTGAGGAAGAGGGAAGGAGAGATCGAGGAGTTGGAGAAGAAGATTGGGGAATTAAGTAATGAGTTGGGTTACTCAGAGGCCATGAAGAAGGAAGTGGAAGCAAAGATCGAGAAGATGCAGGGTGAGAAGACCGCGGAGATCGGGAAATTTACGAATGAGTTGAGGCAAATGGAAACGAAGATAGAGGAGATGCAGAATAAGGGAGACGATTGGAATGGAGAGCATTGGCCACAGGTGGCAGTTGCTTCCGCCGCCGCCGCTATTTTGGCCGCATCTTCTGTTTGTGTGGTGTTCTATCTTCGCAGTGCAAGGCGCACATGAGGTCAGCTTTTCTTGGCCCTTTCTCTCTGATACGTTCTTTAATTCCAATATATTTAGAATCTTTATCTTTCCTAAAGGCTTATGCAAATTTGTCCTTTTTTACCCCCTATGTCATGAGGATACATTTTAGCTTTACAACAGATTGACCAATTCGTTGCAATTCCATCATGATACATTACCCCCTATGTCATGAGGATACATTTTAGCTTTACAACAGATTGGCCGATTTGTTGCAATTCCATCATGATACGTACTAGAAGCAAGATCATTTAGAACCACTTAACTGATAGATGGGTGCGGCAGCAGTAAAAATGGGCTGGTTCTATTGGTTGTTCTTTTTGTATCTAATGAAAGAGTAAAATAAGTGAACCCCTAGGCTCTAAAAACTCTTAACCAATGTTTACTCTTTCGTATGTATGAAGAACGGATAGTAAGTAAGAAATCAGACTTGGTATGAGTAGCACTAGTGTTTCTACTACAAATGTCTTGAAGCGTGGATGTCTGCGTGCAAGATTTTACAAAATCTCATTGTTTTTTGTTCATTTACAATGATATACAATTAAAAACAAGCTACCGTAAATGTCCCCTGTTGATGCAAGGCACTCGAATTTCATGACAAGAGATAATTTGACTTTTTCTTTCCAAGTTTAATGGAAATTGTCTCTTATGAATTGCTTTAAGAACAACTACCTTCCAGGCAAAAGTGTGATTAAATTGATTATTCTTGTTTAAATGCAGGTGTTGGTAACAATTGCACCTGTCAACTAAATTCTTCTCATTGACGCATTGTCAACCTTTTTACTATGGTTTTTGCTAGCTAATGGGGAGGATGTGTTGTGTCCAGCTTAGCTTTTTACTATTTTTGTGTCTGAGAAGTGGTACTCTTGGGTTTTGCGTGATCTTGTAAGCCTTTGCTTGACCAAATGACTAATAAACTTCGGAGTTGCTGATGAGCGGCAATATGCTAGCATTTAAAGATGCCTGTTTTGGATTGTTAGTAGAACAATAGACTCCGAACTAAAATGCATTACTAAGTGTTTCTACGTTTTTACAATATGAAGTTTTGAATTCTTCAAGAGTAAATTTAGTTTTAGATGGTAAGGTTAACCACACATGAAAACTCGGTTCAGTTCTAATGGGTAGTCTTCCCTGTTGGGAATAGCTTAGAAGTGCGTTGGATTGGAAACAATTTTAAGGCATAGCTGGTTATGGGATGTGCCAAGCGGCTGAAGCAAAAATGAGGAATGACTGGTACTAGGGATTCCTGGTAGTCAACTCACTCATGACTGCATTGCTTTTGAATGTTAATGCTACAATGTTACATATTTCCTTGGGTAGAGAGATTTGTTTAAAGTCTCGGGTATGTAGGGGATGAAGGAACCACAACATACATTTCTTTCCTCGGATCTTGAGTGTTCTAACATGGACTTTACCATTCTTCTTTCTGCTTCTCTTGGTTTCAGATTTAAGAACTGATGTTAATGGTTAGATGCATGTGCATCTATTATGACAAAGAATTGTTTGTAACCGTCTTTGGGCATGAAGACAAAAAAGATAATAACTATATTCGAAATATTTGTTTCTTTTCACCCACCAAATTCAATTGTCTTACAGTTACACTCGTCCTAAAAATAAACTCAATCACTGTATTACAATAACAAATGGGAGTTTCGTAGTAGAATCTGTAGATACGAGTTTCGTAGTAGAATCAACAATACTCTAGAATTTATCTGATGCAAAGCACACTAAACAAATAACAAACGGCCATCCAATTTTATCACTCTTTCTGATCCACCTTGACGTGGACGTAGTTTATTTGTCCCAGACATCCTCTGTAGAGAAAATGGTACATTTACGATTCTGCAAGTTTTGTAGCCGGATCCAGGTTGGGACTGCTCTGCACTGGGAAGGCCAAGACAAGACCAAAAAAAAAAAAAAGAGTAAGAATCTGCCTTTCTCTACTTGTTGCCACCGCTACAAAATCGGCATTTCTCGACTTGTAAGTATTTCATGTATTTTATTATTTCGTGTAATGTACTTGAAAATGGTACAATTGGTTCCACTTCACCACAACAAACAGAAAAAGAAGACGATATACTCAGTAGACATCTATGTTACAGTGTTCTTTCTATGACAAGACATCAAGCTTGAGAATCAAGTGGGCTTAAATAGATGAAATGAAAGGGTTCCTTCTAGAACATAAGCTTAGTCTGATTATGGTCATGGCCTAGAACGTATATGCATACTTACTCCTTTAAACTACTCTTGAAACAAAGCAGGAGACAACTAGATCATCTTTAAACCAGTAAAACAAAAATTTATGAGGGAACTTCAACAAGTTTGAACCTCCAATTAATCGAAATGACAACAATAAGAGAGTCCTGGTGTTCCAAGTCGTTTTTTTCTAAACTTGACTGGCTATGTAATTAATAGCAGGTAATGAATCAAAAGCCACTCAAACTACATGAATGCAGTGAAGCCCTTGATCTGTCTAACACGAGAGAAAAGCTAAATAAACCTGTTTCCAAAGAAAATCACTTTCTGTCTGCACTTCCCATGTGTCCTTTCAATATCAATCAAGACAATTCCTCCTTGCCAATATTCTTTCCCGTTGATAGTTGTATCAACGTGCACTCTAACGACATTTGCTGGGCCAATAAATAAGCATATGTGCTCTTTTATTATTATTTTGTTTTCAGAATTATATCTGTTGTGATTCTCAAATGAAGCAACTTACCATGTAACAATCATCAATAGGCACCTGATTCTACCAACCCCACCGAGAAGAAATTAAGGAAAAAGGAAAGAAAGAACAATCCAAAACCTATCAATCTAGAAAGTGTTTATTAACGTTATTCTGCAAGCATATTTCGCAGAGTTGTTTTTACACGGAACAACAATGCGGAAGTAATAGCTATTCATATCTTTAGGATGAAGTGAGGCTTTTTTACTTGATTCTGTCTCGTTTGCATCTGTTCTTCATTCAACATCATGGCCTTTGTACACTGAACAGATGCCTCAAAAACATCAATAGCTAGCTAATTACTTGGCAACAACATTGTAAGAGAAACCAGATCAAGGGATTGCTACAAACATTCAAGTTAAGGGCCTTCGATATGGATAATACTATTTCACTGGGGTAAAAAGTTTTCATTTATGCTTTTTCATTTTGAGTGACGATGCATGAAGGGTACATCGTATTAGTAGTGTCTTATCCACGTACAGCTTTAGCCAGCTTTTTAAGAATTTATCCTTGAGACAGAATCTTACGTGCTCCAACCGCTTTACCTCTAGGCTCAGTGGTTGCCTTTTCTTTTACCTCATAATTTTAGTCTTTAGGTGACTGTTCATAATCTTGTTTATCCCCAAATAGCTAATTATTGCCTCACTATGATCATGATGACAAGTTCTAAGAAATAAAGGAAGAAACAGAAGGGAAATGGAAGAAATGAAGAAACATCGTCGTTATTTCCTCTCTGTATGACAATTTCTAACTCAAGACCCCTTAGCAACAGCAACTAAGAGATGGATTAACTGTGACCATCCATCCCCCAGGAAAAGACAAAGACATCCAACTTTCTTTAAAACCCAATCTTGATCTCTCTTCCATGGGATGCAGATGCATTCACAATTGATAATCCATTTCGTCCACGAAAATGTAGAGGAAGAAGAGTTGGGTGTCCAAACTGAGGAGAGTTTTGTTTTTACTCACCTTGAGTTACCTATTTGAACGCCTAAGAACTTCAAAAAGACCACAGCAGCTCTTCCAAGATGTAGGTTGCATAATGCGCTGATTTATAGGGACGACAGACTGCAAGGAATAGCAATATCGAATCAGCGAAACAAACTTTTAACAGTGTCAAAAAAATAGTGGTCTTTTGCAGCAAACAGTCATCAGATTAGTCAAACTCGTATGTACTTACAGGGTTTCCAGTATTTGCAGGTGAAGAATCAGTGCTTCCAACAATAGTAGCACTCTCAGTGGTTGGTGGCAATGATTTCTTCACAGTTTCGTCTCTAGCAACAACAGATGCGTCCTCTGTTTTCTCCTCAACGGAAGCTGCTACATTTGCTACATCAGTTACCTTTGACTCTACCCCTGTCAGATCTGTTGAAACCGCATAATCATGTTTTTCATTGGCAGATGGTTCACCTTTTTCCTCGGTTACTTCTGTCACAGTATGTCCTGCAACTGGAGTGAAGTCAGGGTTCTCCGAAGAAGAAGGAACAATTGTTTCGTTGGCTGCATTTGACACCACCTCAGACCCATCTGAAGTTGCAGGTGGTGATGGTGTTGAATCTATCATTAAATCTGTTACAACTACTGGAGTTGGATTTTCTTTAGGAATCTCCACTTCTTCTTTTCTTTCTACTTCCTTCACTTGAGGCTCCTCTGACAGAGCTTCCACACCTTGGACCAAGTCTTCTACAAAAGTTCCTGGAAGTGAAGCTGATTCTTCAACAATGTTAGAAACTTCGTTGTCCAGCTTCTCTAGAGTTGATGATTCCTCCGCCTGTGGATTCTTGTCTTCAGTTTCTTCCTTTTCTACTGAACAACCATCATGATCAGCCTCTTTCACAGACTTGGAATTGCCATCAATATCAATTTGTTTGACAGATTCATCTTCAAGTTTGATCTCCTCGACGTCCTTGGTAATTTTCTTGGTATCTTCTTGCTCCAGTTCCACCATCTGGGACTCCTCAACTTTCCCATTTGATGGTTCCTCCATGATTTGCAGAAACTATTTCTTGAAGGAATAAAGAATCTTTTCTTTTTCACTCTTTTCTATTTCTTAGACAGACCTGGCAACAACTTCAGAGAATGAGGTTCAGTTTTTCAGCATCTGAACTGGATGGAATCCTCGCGTGATTGCAGACCAAGAGTAGTTGCTTCGGGTAATCTTTCGAGAGGAGGAAAAGAGCACGAAGAAAGAAGCAAGTCAAACAAAGAGAAAGATCCAACGGAGAAACAACAAACAATAATATGAGCCACGAAAACTGAAGTGATAGAGAAAGAGATCGACCTGGAAGAGTAGGTGAAAGAGAATGGGAGATGTTTACGTACGTGTAAGAATATATATATATATATGTACACATACGTATTTTCATAAACATGTGAGCATGATTGGACGTGGTGGCAACGAAGGAATGAGGTCGCTTTTGACTGGTAGTTAGTTCATGGTAGTTCTGGTTTTGGAGTTTGAGGAAAGTAGAGACTGGTAGATATATGCATTGGGCCTTAAGTTGGCGCCTTTTTTACACAACACTCGGAAGTTGGGGACGACAGATTGTTAAATTCTAGGAAAAAATATTTAACAGGGGCGTATATATAAGAACGATGACTTAAGTCTTAAGGATCTTTTCAAAAAGTATTTAGTATTCTAAAAACTGCCTTATAAAAGGAAAAGAAAAATTTCTAATCATAATGACATAAAAAGTTCCTTAATCTATTAAGGGTTTTTAAGTGGTGAAGTTATTTATGAAATTCTTATTATAATTAGAATTATATATTCTAAAACTACTTTTTGTTTAGGCTTAGCAAAACTTGCCCATTCTGGCCAAAAGTCAATAAACTCGATTCAAGTTAACAGTTTTGAGTTGAGTTAAAGTTTTTTTATTTTTTTTTCCAAAAGAGCCAAAATTTTAAGTGAAACAACGATGTTTTGAGTAAAGTAATGTTGTTTTTAATTTTTAAAAATTTAAAATATAATTAATTAGGTCTGATTAAACTTTAAATTACTTGACTCCAATCGAACTTCGAGTCTGATCAATTTTCAAATTAGGCTTAAGCCTAACCCAGATTTTTGAGCCAGGCTTGGGTCTATCCAGATATGAACCTGACTTGACCTAATGCTAAGATTTCATGAGCTTAGCTCATTTGCCAACGACATTGAGAAGCCCCTATGTATAGACAAAACTATAGCCCAAAAAAAAAGGGTATTAGGTTTGCATGTATATGTCTAAGTGCAAGGTTGGCTCAGGATCTCCTTAACATTATCCCACTAATAAGATTATATGAAGATGCTACGAGGGTAACAAACACCTGGAAACCTTCTTTTAACACAAATGGAAACAATGGATACCTACCGGCAGACACTTTGTTAAAAGGGGTTTTGAAAAGCTAACGAGTAAGAATCTAAGCAACTAAATCAAAACCTGGTTACTCTGAAGCTAAATGAAGAAAAAGTACATCTAGTTGGGTCATACACCTTAGAAGATAAACCACCTCAAGGAAGCTGCAGTATCCCTCACTTAGATCCCCACTGTCTTTACTGCAGACATTAACGGGGAATAAACTAAGGTGAGCATCGCAAAAACTTGTAACTCCTCTACTAAGGAGCAGTCCCAAGAAAGGTTCTAGACTAATAAAAAGAGGAAATCTGGTAGAAGAAATAAAGGTAAGAAACCTACCATATCCCCTTCTAAATAATGTTTATCATTTATAGAATTTGAGGGACATTAATTAATTGCCCCGACAAGCTATCGACATTGTGAGATTTTTTCATAACGAAAAATTATATCTTGTTAGGGTTTATAAGAAACTAAAATTAAAAAGTAGGAAAACGTTTGAAGCTCAAAGCTACGGGAAGCTATTAGACATCCCTATCTAATCACCAATATCACTTCCTGGGTGCATTTATTATGGCCTTCAACCCTAACCAAGTTTTGATCAATCTGGTAAGCTCATCAAACTATATGAGGCACCTAAAATTTACCTTGATCCAGATGAATTGCACACTATATGTTACATTTATATATATGTCTCTGACTTTATTTTCCAGAGGAGAGACTTATGGTAGAAACTAAAGGGCTTACAACCTACTGTACAAGGGCCATGATTACTTCTTAGAGACCTTAATGCAAATTTTCATAGGAACGTAGTAGATGGGTATACAAGCCAAAGAACATTCAACACTGATCTAAAATAATATGTTCAAGATATTGGGGTTACTAATTTCAAGATAGAGGGCTGGTTCTATAATCATATTACTTTTTGGATGTTAAGGGAGAAACTAGCCAAAGCTCTAGTAAATGAAGAATGGTTTGAGGTATTCCCTGGTAGCAAAGCAACCTTTGAAGCAAAATGAAAATTTAACCACTGTCCCACATTCTCATTAAAAACCTGGATGTTCTCATAATCCTAAAACACCCCTTCAGTTTAACAACCATCTCGTAGAAGAAGAAAGACATCAAGAGGCCATTCAAAAAGGTATCCAACTAAGGATTTCAGGTAGTAAGTTTTCATATTTGTAAAGAGTATCCAAAGTGTCAAGAACGACATGAAAAAAAAAAAACTGAACTTCAAAAGATATAACACTTTTGAACAAGTTGAAGCAACTAAAGCTAAAATAGACAATGCTTAATCCTTTTTGTACCTAACCCTGATAACCCTAAGCTTATAAAAGATGAAAAAGCAGTAGTCAAGGCCTGTCTTAGAGCCATGGATATTCATAATTCTATCACGAAATAGAGGGCTACAATCAAATAGATTCAAAATGGCGATAAAAACACTAGATTCTTCCACGGTTTTGTCAAAGCAAGGAACAATTCGATTAAAATTCTTTCCCTAAAAAGAGACAACAATACTTTAACTACTACACAATTCTTAAAGAAAAGGCCTTCTGCCAATTTGAAAATACACTTGGGATACAAGATGCTAGTAGTTCCACAATAACTTTACTCAAATCTTTAATCAATGATACCATTAGTGAGGAACTCAAAACTTCCTCATGATGCCCTGTATCCCAACCAGAAATTGAAAAGCTAATCTTGAGTTTGGACCTATGAAAGCCCTGGGCCCTGATGGATTTAACGGATACCTTTTTCATAGGTCATACCCTATGATCAAGTATATAGCATTGGAGGCTATCTAGGGATTCTTTGAGAACGAGAAAATGTTAAGGGAAGTCAATAAGACACATTTGTCTAGTATCAAAGAAGCCTAACTTTGACTGCCTTACTAGTTTTAGACCTATCTCCTATTGTAACTTCATCTACAAGGCAATCTCTAAAATACCGGCTACCAGAATGAAAAACACTTTTTATAGCTTGATTGGAGAATCATAGGGTAACTTTCTAGAAGGGAGACTAATTGAGGACAACATACTTCAGGTTGAATAACTCCTTAAAGACTACGCCAAAGCCAACTCCTATAAGAATTGTGCCTTAAAGATGGATTTTAATAAGACATTTGTCTCCTTAATTTAGGAATTTACCTTGCAATTAGTATAAGTCTTTGACTTTTCCGATATATTCTATAATTGGATCAAGAAATCTATCACTACCACCTCCTTCAGTATTTTAGTGAATGGAAAGCCTATAAAGTTATTACATGAAAGCAGAGGGTTGAGACAAGGAGACCTTCTTTTACCCTATCTTTTTATATGTAAGCATTTCTCTAGATTTCTTTAATGTGAACTTGCTATACATCACTAGTTTATTCACAACATAACAATTACAAGCTACATCCAAAACTATAACTGCATATAAAATTTCAAACAATTCCACGCTCAATTATACATGAATAATCCTCAAAACCTAAATTGGATCACTATATTTATCGTCACATTGACATGAAAATTTTACATCTCTAAACCATTTTAAACCAAATTAAAGCATGAAAATAATTATTAATCATACAAAAAAAAATAATAACAATTAAAAATATATCCTTGAAAACCCTTTTTTTGTTATCTACGAGGTGTTTTAGGAGGGTCTCAATTATGGAAAGACACATTTAAGCCATTCATTTCCAAACTAATCCCTGTTCGAGCAGGGTAAGTTCCTTACAGGAAGCAAGGCTCTGGCTCCAAATTTTAAACGACTGCATATATGAGGACGGTTCGAACCTACAACCCCACTTAAGTCAGGAGAACCCTTTATCAACTCACCTTACTTTAACTTTAACTAATATATAATACATGTTACTTGTCCTAACGTCCCTAAAAGTTCCTGGCAAACGTTATGTTAGATATGAATAATGATTGAAAGTACAAGAAATATATAAGTGGAATTATACACAAAGGGATAATTGAAAGTACAAGAAATTATTGGAAATCGTTTCAAGTAATAGTGAGGTAGAGGGTAATTTACCCTAATCGTTTTATTGATTTTGGTAAAAGAATAAAGAATGAAACAATGCGGCCATCTAGCTACACAACTTAATTAGAAAAGGAATCAATCTATCTTAAATGAATCGCCGGTTTAGAGAAATCTTGATCGCTTGCACTCAGTTGGGAGACCCTGAGGAAATCGCTTGAGGTCCGTGCAGTAGTTGTAAA
>JANZLD010000002.1:26424534-26435096 GCA_026413575.1 Erythroxylum carthagenense | reverse complement strand
CTTTTGTATCAGTTTCCTTTTTGAGTTTTGTTTAGGGGACTGATAGACTTGTCTATATTTCTGTTGGATGATTTGTAGCAAGCATAGTATTTTGGTTTTAAAATTTAGTGACTTTGATATTGTGGTTTTATTTATTTCGATGCCATGTGGATTTTAGTCGGTTTACTCGGTAGAGCACCTTTATCGTGGGTTACGTGACGGAGCGACCTGCAGGCGTCCTGATGTGTACCCTACGGTAAGGGGGCGCTACAAACTGCCCTTTAGTTAGAACATAATGCTCATTTTTTGTGGCCTAGATATGATGCAGATAAATGTAGCTTAATATGTGTTAACATTTCTCCCTTGAATTATATTAGAAAGTGATATTTTTCGACTTAACTATAATAATTCTTAAGTTGATGAGTTGTAAGGAATTCTTCTTGGATGAGTGCAAACATTTGAGCTCCTTAATAATATGCTCTAGCTTACCATAACGGTTGATAAAGGTTGAGAATACAGTGTAGTCAGATAAATTGCTCGTGTGATCAATTAAGATTTTTGCTTCTTATATTTTTGTTTCAATTTTCCCGATCACTACCTATCCGTGCTCTTTTGCTTTTTTTTAAGTTGCAATAAAATAGCTGTGTTATTTCATTGTATGATCTAGATAGAGTATGCAATAGAAGTTGATTTTACAAGTTCATTTATCACCATGTATTGTAAAAGTGGATACTCTTTTGTGATGTGTTAAGAGGCTTACAAGGAAAAACTAACACTATATTTTAGAAATGAGAAATGTAATTAAGTACCTTATTAAAAGATTAGTGTGTTGGACAATTTTGTCCTTTCTCATAATGTTGGATAACTATTAATTGTATTTTTTGGTTTTCCATTAACTTATCAGTTAAGTTACGTAATTTGATCTAGATAAAGGTAATAAAGTGACCCAATAAATGATCTAAATTAATGGGTCAAAGTCTAGAAGAAAAATAGATCTTAATTAGTGTAGACCGAATCCATATCGAGTTTGTGATGGGGATGCTCAAAATGGAAGCTATATATAAAGGATAAAGTCTCCTGCAGTTGCTCATATCATTCATAAGCATCCAGATCCTCTGACCTATTAAGAGCACTTACGTATTGAGAAACTGTAGAAAGGTGTTAACCATGTGTTGGTGGACATTTTCTGTAAAGATCCCAAGAGATTAGAGCTCATTTTGGCCACAAAAACTGCTTCACAAAGTCAAGATGGAATCAAAATCAGGTATTCTATATTTCCTTTGTTTTTAACCCTTTCATGATCAATATGGGACATGTAATAAGGTCTATGCTATGTGTTACATATGGTATCAAAGCGATTACATGGTCGGGTTGTTAGAAATGAAGGTTTTTTAGTTTTCATCCATTATGGTTTTCATTTTTTAATTCATTTTTTGTTTTTTTGCGTATATGATTACGCCAAAGTGGTATACATAAAGCTAACTATGCAAAACGGGTCAAAAAAGGGCCAAAAGAGTGGAAAACGATCCCAAAATTGTCAAAAATTGCCCTCCCTGTCAGAGGGCGATTGCATCATCCCCGTCAAAGGACGATTGCATCGTCACCTAAAATAGTGCTACAGTAACCGCCATAAGGAGGTTTGGTTGGAGCGTGCACTGCACATGCTAATCATGTCCTCCCACGTGGCTCCACGGGGTGATGGATATGTGTGTTGCACGTGCCTCACGCAGCTTGTTCTCCCATGGGCTCCCACCATCTGTCCCGACACGCGGAAGGCAGCAATTTGAATACGTGGTGGCACGTGTTGTACAGTGTAGGCACGTATGCTTTTTGGGGCGCATGTAAAACATAAGCCAGACGCATCTGGCTCACATCATTATGTGCGCGTGTAGCCATACAGGCCCTTTTGTCATGCACAAGCATAGCGTCAGCTGACGTCAGCGCACAATGTTGTGCTGATGTCAACGCTATAGTTAAAAAAAGGGAAATTTTTAGAATTCCTGTAAAGTTACCCCAAGTCCTTTTGGGTCAGTTTCTGAGTTGGGGAAAATTTTAAATTAATTAATTTTTTTTATGTTTATTACATTAGTAATTAGATTTCGGAAAATGGTTTTAATGATTTTTAAAGCTAATTTTGAGTGCAATTTCGTACTCTGAACTGCACATAAGGAAGACACTTAAAGTTTCATGTCTCATGTGGCAGGTTTGGTATTTGGGAAAGTACGATAGTCACTCTCATTGAGAGTTTTTAAATAAAAATCTCAAATAAAGTTTAAAGACAATGTTTTTAGTACCTATATGTGATTAATTGATTGTGCATTTGGTTTTTGCATTTATAGCTGATTTTCACATACATTATGCCCATATGGAATATGAGGATAACATAAGGATGTATCCCTTGTATTTGTGGTCTTTTTGGGTATTGGTGAGATTGTAGTCATCACAGTAGCCTTTCAAGTCAGTAATTGGATTATACCACTTGCATGTCAAGGGATGCCTCTGGTCTCATGTTTGGTCATTCTTCTCACAGGTGTTGACCTTATATGAGATTTTAAGATGTACATAATGGCATTAGATAGAGTAAAGTTGTTGCTTGAATGATCTACTCACCCACAGGTGGTAGTGTTATGAGAGTTGATGATTTGTACTCTAATCGCTTTTATGTAAAGGTCTAATTAGATATGTTATGTATTCAGCCCATAAGTGTTTCATAATATGTGTGATCAAATTTCTCGATACAGATACTGCTTTAATGCTTTAAGTATCGTTGTTATCCTACATTTATAATGATCTTCACATTGTCTTTTCTATATTGCAATCACCTTTTTTGTAAATAACAATACTGTCACGATTGAGAACTTAAATGGTTTCAATTTTAAGAAGTGGAAGAAGGATGTTGAGTTTTCCCTGAAGATAGCTAACATCAACATGGAAATGCATATAGAGAGACTTTCTCCATTTACCAATATTAGCTCAAAAGCTGATAAGGCAACTATGGCAATCTGGGAGCAATCAGATAGGATGTGCTATTTGACCATCAAGAGGTCGATCCCAGATCATCTGCTCAGTGGATTACTGGATATGGCCATAGCAAAGGACTTTATGTATAACATTTCCCAGAGGTACAAGGTGTTTTCCTATGCGGAGCAGAGCACCTTGATTAAAGAACTATTCTCCATGAGGTACATAAGAGGAGACATCAGAGAGTACATCATCAAGATGGTTCACCTTTAAAGTAAATTGAAGGCACTTGATGTACCCATTCTTGACACATCATAGTGCATCAAGCACTTGATACTCTCCCACAAGAGTTTGAGATATTGGCAACATCATACATCTTTCAGGATGAGGCTTGGGACATCAATGCCCTAATCTCTCGGTGTGCTATAGTTGAGGAGAAGCTTAAGAGTTCTCCTTATACAGCCCTATATGCAGATGCCAAAGGTGTGGGGAAGCCAAAGCCCCAACAACCTAAGGGTAAAGGTAAGAAACCTAAACCCTCTCCACAGATTCAAATTGGACAGTCCAGTATTGCTAAGGGCCCACATGACATGAAGAGTATAAGGTTCTTCTTTTGTAAGAAGAAGGGACATAGGAAGGCTGATTGCCCAAAGTACAAGCTTTGGAAGGTTAAGCAAGAACTATCAAGTAACTCCTCAACCTATATGACTCATGAATCCAATATAGCTATAGCCATATCAAGTTCTTGGTGGCTAGATAATGGAGCTTCTAATCATGTTGCTTCCACAATACAGGGGTCAGATCCGGGAGAAGGTCGACTAAAGGAGAGGAGAAGCTGATGATTGGCAATAATGAAGAGGTGGATGTTTTTTATGTAGGAGATGTAGGTTTAAACCTCGATACGGGGTTTGTATTGGTTTTACAAGACACTTTTTATATACTGTCTTTTAGACGAAACTTCATCTCTGTATCAGTTTTGGATAAAGAGGGATATTATTTTGTATCTGATACTTTGGTTGTAAATATTTCTCTCAATACAAGATATATCGGAACTACCTTCTTATCTTATGGATTATATAGAATGTGTCTTACTCCTAACGAAATGTATGCCTGTTCTTATGATGCTAAAGTTGTTACTCAAAAGAGAGCCTTTATAAAGGAAACATTGTATATGTTGTGGCATAAACATCTTTGCCATATTTCCAGGGAAAGGGTTGAGAGATTGATAAAGGATAACGTTCTCCAAACACTGGACTTTAGTGACCTAGAAACATGTATCGATTGTTGTAAAGATTAAGTTGACTAAGATAAAGAAAAAGGGGTCACCTCATGCTTTTGGTTTGTTGGACCTTATACGTACAGATGTTAGTGGTCCCTATATAGTCACATTATACAATGCTAGATATTTTCTAATGTTTATAGAATATTATTCCTGTCATGGCTATGTGTTCTAGCTTAAGGAAAAGTTTGAAGTTCTTGATACGTTTAAGATTTTTAAGACTGAGGTTCAGAACTAGTTGGGAGAATCAATAAAGATGGTTAGGGGCGGTTAGTTCACATAAAGGAATAGTAATAGGAATGAGAATGAATATAGTGAAAAATGAGAATGGATATAATCATTATAATTATGATGGTTGGTTAGGAGGAAGGAATAGTTAACATTACCATTGATAGTGGTTGGTTTGTTAAAAAATTGAGAAATAAAAATTTGTTATATTTTAATTAATTAATAAATTATATCTTAATTAATTAATAAATTATATTTTAATTAATTACATTATAATTAACTAATTAATTATATTTTAATCAATTAATTATATCGTAATTAATTACATTTTAATTACATTTTAATTAATTATAGTTTAATTATATTTAATCAAAAAATTAAAAAATATTAATATTTGCAAGAATCAAAACCATACCTCCCATTACTATTATCTAAAACTGGAGTATGAAAAAATTATTCAATCAACCATAATAAATAACCAACCATTACCGTTCTTTTCTTTCCCATTCATTTATTCCCATACCCCTTAACTAAGCATCCCCTTAGATCTGATAGGGGAAGAGAATACTATGACAAACATGGGGTTGCAAGATAAGAAAAGGGTATGTTTGCCAAGTATTTGGAATTAATTGGAATAGTGCTCAGTTTACTATGTCAGGTAGTCCTGAGCTAAATGGTGTGGCCAAAAGGCACAATCACACCCTAAATGATATGATAAGGTCGATGAAGAGTAGGACTAGCCTACTCGAATACCTTTAGGGCACAACCATCAAGATGGCATTGTATATCTTGAATAAAGTCCTAAGTAAGTCAGTATCCAAGATGCCTTTTGAACTTTGGAAAGGGTGGAAATCAAGCCTTGCACACATTTGTGTGTGGGGCTACCCTGTTGAGGTACAGTTATATAATCCTTATGAGAGTAAATTACAATCTCGTTCCACTCATTGCTATTTTGTAGGTTATCTTGACCAGTCTAAGGGTTACATATTTTACTGTAGAGAAGGAGGGGCTAGAATAGTGGAATCACAAACATCTAAGTTTCTAGAATACGATGTCCATGATGAGGGAGGATCTTTACATCCTCCAGGAGATAGTATGATAGATACTACGATTATTTCGTATCCGCCCTCATACGGTCAGGTCTAGTCGATGAAGGTCCGAATACCATGCCTATACAGGCACAGGGACCTATGCCTGTTTAGGAAGAGGTTTCTAAAGTACAAAAGCCTAAATAGTTGCACAAATCTAACAGAGAGAGGCAACCTGCTATCTCATCAGGTTATATAGTCTATTTGGATGAGCAAGACTATCACATAGGATATATTGTGGATCTAGTTACTTTTACAGAAGCCGTGTTTGGACCCTATATGAACTTGTGGTGGGAAGCGATGAATGATGAGATGCAATCTATTAGGCATAATAAGGTATGAGAGCTTGTTGATTTACCTCAACATTGAAGGCCTGTTAGTTGCAAATGACTATTTAAGACCAATAAGGACATACAAGGTCAAATTGAGTGGTTTAAGGTGAATTTGGTTACCAGGGGATGCACTCAGAGAGAAGGAGTTGACTTTAATATTACCTTCTCTCATGTATCCTCGAAGGATGCATTTAGAGTGAGTATGGCAATAGTAGCTTATTATGATATGAAGCTACTTCAGATGTTAAAACTGCTTTCTTGAATGGTGAACTTTAAGAAGAGGTCTATATGAAGCAACTTGAAGGATTTCAGGATCAAGATGCAACTAATAAAGTTTGTAAGTTGACTAAATCAATATATGGTCTGAAACAAGCTTCTAGACAATAGTACCTAAAGTTTGATGAGGTTTTGACCTCATTCAACTTTGTGAAAAACAAAGTTGAAAGATGCTTATACTATAAGGTCAGAGGGAGCAAAGTTATCTTCCTATTACTGTACGTGGATGATATCCTACTCACATAAAATGATTTGACCATATTGCATAAGGTGAAGTAACTTTTGGCCAAACACTTTGACATGAAGGATTTAGGTGAAACATCTTTTGTCCTTAGTATACAGATTCACCATGATAGATCTCAACACTCATTAAGCTTCTCACAAAGAGCACACATTGAGCGATTGCTACAAAGGTTTAATATGATTGAATGTAAACCTGTTGTAGCACCTATCTCTTATGGTGAGAGATTATCTTTGGCATAATGTCCAAACAATGAAGTTGAGAGAGAGGCTATGAGGAATATCTCGTACTCTAGTGCAGTTAGTAACCTAATGTATGCCAAGATGTACACTAGACTAGACATTGCATTTGTTGATGGATTGCTAGGTCGATATCTAGCTAACCTAGGTGTGGACCATTAGAATGCAATTAAGCAAGTGTTGAGATACCTAAAGGGTACCAAAGATTATACGTTGACATATAGAAAAGTCAACGATTTAAACCTCACAAGGTATATAGACTTCAATTTTGCTGTGTGCTCGGATGATCACAAATCTACTTCAGGGTACATTTTTATGTTAGCAGATGGTGCAATATCGTGGAAGGGTATTAAGCAGACACTGGTAACTTCTTTGACCATGCATGCAGAATTTGTTGCATGTTATAGAGTTGTTACACAGGCGGTTTAGCTCAGAATCTTGATTTTTGAGTTATCGGTGGTAGATTCAGTAGCTAGACCCATTTAGTTATATTGTGATAATCTTATTGCAGTGTTGTTTAGTAACAACAATAAGAATATCACAGGGTCTAAGCATTTAGAGGTCAAATACTTGACCATAAAGGAGTTGATTTAGAAAGGTGACGTCGAAGTGGAGCATATCAGTACTTAGGAGATGATAGTTGATCCATTGATTAAAGGACTTCGCCCACTAGTGTTTGTTAAACATGTATCCAGTATAGGTGTGTAAGGTCCTTAGACAATAGGAGTTAGGGATCATTATATTTGCTCATTAAATGTTTGTACATTTTAATGTATTATGACATTATGATTGTTTATTATTATAGATGATCATCCTTTTATCCTCAGTAATAACTGTTCTTATGTATATGCATATGAAAACCTTAAGATTTATGTGATCTTAAGTGTTTTAAAGGTCATTAGACATATATAAAGATTGACATTGAGCTTATGTCATTTAGACATATACAGTTTAGTACGGATATCCATAAATTTAACATGACATAGGAGGATATAAAGTTTAATCCTATAAAGGTTCTCTAATGCAATTTAGCATTCAGTTAGAGAACATAAAGGTTTTCTCTAATGTTATTTAGCATTCAGTGAGAGAAAACAAGGTTTTATCTAATGTTGTTTAACATTTGGTAAGAGAAAACAAGATTTCTCTGCTACAGTTTAGCATATGCAGTTTAGCATAAAGTTGAAAAAATCGAGACCTACAAATGAAGATGATACGTATTAGATCATACGAGTATCATCTTGCCACACTCTATTTTCCCATTCATGTTAGTAAGATATTAGATATTCGTGATTATATTGGACCTGTGTCACACATAACACATGTGTTTGATATTTTTCGATATTGAAAGCCTTGCAAGATAGAATGTTAGACTTTCATTATCTTTGGATCAAATATTTTTTAATTTTTAAATTTGGTACTAATACAATAGCGTGACTTAACCGAGTTTTCAAACTAATTTTAAACTTGAGTTAAAACTACAATTAATGATTGTCCAAGGGGAGAATCTTGGACAATTTTGTCCTTTCTCATAATGTTGATAACTATTAATTGTATTTTTCAGTTTTTCAATAACTTATCAGTTAAGTTACGTAATTTGAACCAGATAAAGGTAATAAAGTGACCCAATAAATGATCTAAATCAATGGTTCAAAGTTTGGGAGGAAAATGAATCCTGATTAGTATGGACTGTACCCATATCGAGCTTGTGATAGGAAAGCCTGATATGAAAGCTATATATAAAGGTTAAGGTCTCTTTCAGTTGCTCATATTATTCGTAAGCATATGGATCTTTTGATCTATTAAGAGCATTAATGTATTGAGAAACCTGTAGAAAGGCATTAATCACGTATCGGTAAACGTTTTCTGTGAAGGTCCCGAGAGATTGGAGCTATTTTTGGCCACGAAACCTGCTTCAGAAGTCAAGATGGAACTGAAATCAGGTACTTTGCGTTTCCTTCATTTTTAACCCTTTCATGATCGTTCTGGGACATGTAATAAGATCTATGCTACGTGTTACATAGTGGCCATGAACCATTGGCTATTTCAAAAACTTTATTTTCTTGTTTTGTTATCCAAAGGCAATATGTTGCATTGCCTAGCATTGGGACAATATCTAATCTGTTTGTAAACCTCACTCAAAGATGAAGGATTTCTAAAATAGAAGCCACACAACTCTCATTCAGGGTATATTCATGATTTATTGTGATTTGAGGAAAGGAAGGGGGTTATATCACAATAATTTATAACCCATTATTGGGCTTTACTCCTGAATCATTTTCTAAGCCTCACCCAATAGTTGATGTGTTTTGGTTGTTGTTTCTCGACATTAAAACCGTTCAAATAATTGTGAATGGAAATCTCCATTTTCTTGACCCGGTTAGCTCATATCGTTCAAAATTTCCTATTCTCATTTGCATTACCTCAATCAGGTTACATTACAATGGGTATATGTACATTTGACAACAGAAACTGAAAATCATGTATCTTTTAATGGTTAAGTATGTTTTGGAAGGATAGACGTAGATCAATCAGATGTGTTGGATCATCTTTGGTTGTAGTTTTTTCCCTATTAAAATTATATTTAGGTCACTCCTACAATTGCTATATATGGATAATGTAATTTTGAAGTTCTTTTTTGTTTAGATAATTAGGGACACTGTACTTTGGAAAAGATTTCAACTGTGAGTAGCAAGCATGCAGCAGTACGAGAATGATGGGGTACTTGAGAACATAAAACAAATGAAGAGCTACTGTACTGGTGGTAGGCTTTGGAATAGACAAGTTTTAATGCTATTTGCTATGGATTTTAATTTTGTTGGAACTTAGTTGCTCGTTAAGGCAGATGGAAATGTCAAACAAGCTAGCAAGAGCTGGTCGGATTGTACACAACCAAAGGAATTGAAAAACAAAATATAAATGTTGGTAAGAAAGATTCCTTTGCTGACTGTCGAAACAAAAAGAAGGGGAATTTGCATTTCCAAAAGATAAATCATATATAATCCCTTTACTATCAATTAAATCCCTATTACCTTTTTAAAATTGGTTCCAATGCATCTAAATTCAATTCAAGGCATCTTTTGCTTTGTATAATCTTTATGGATCAATAGTGGAAATCACAGCTCCCTCTTCCTTTGTTTGCCTCTATTCCAAGTGCTAATTGAAGATTTAATCCTTAATCTCTATTCACGATTAAAAACTCACTTCTCCATTATTGGACCTCGTGTCTGAAGTCTAACTCTTGCAGAAAATCATAAGACTTGAGTTGTTTTCAATCGAAAACACCAGAACTATTATCAATTCATCTTCATGCTTCGATACCATAACCTGTGGGCTTTGTTTTTGGAGTTTAACTCTTAATTCATGAAACCATAAATATTGGGTCCTGGGTCCAGAAGCTCACCCCGACAAACTTCATATTTCACCATGATGAACGAATGAGCACTTCTGCTGAAACCCTTCGGGAAAAGTTCGCCGCGGCTAACTCTTGACTTCTCCACGACGAAGGTCCAAAACTTTCCCTCCCGCTCCTCTAGGGAAAAAAATACATTGCAGCGAGAAAGTTAACTTTCGTCATGATGAACCTACAATGTTATTTTCGCCGTGGCGAAACCCATTGGAATCTCAACCCCTAAACCTAAAATTTCCAATGGTTTCCACATCACTCTTTCCTTACTTTTAATTTATGTTATCCCAAATTCACTCCCTCTAATGCATCATCATTTCATAACCATTCAAATACTAACATCATTTCAACATACTCTCTAATCTCTACTCATTTAATTCATTTCTTATAACTAATTCTCATTCGTCACAATTTCCTATTTTTCCTTTTTCCATAACACATCTCTCTTACATGTATAACAATAACTCGTATTCAAAATTCATCATCTCAATCGATAACCTTTTCAAGTATACTTAATTTTAACTCAACATCATCCA
>JANZLD010000002.1:26387579-26400766 GCA_026413575.1 Erythroxylum carthagenense | reverse complement strand
TGAATGTGGTAAGACCTAATTTGTATTTATATGGATGACTAGTGATGTGGAAAAGGCATTGGAAATGATAGAACTAACTCAACTATGTGCCTAGGAATATACTGTGCCTTGTAAGTCGGGTTGGTGTCAACTCTCTATATCCCAAGGTAGAAGAATTTTCCAAGAAAACGAAGTTGGTCCCGAAACCCAGCTGCCAGATATTCCTTGAACAAGCCCCTAAAATTAGTGATTATGGTCCTTGTGGAAGATTGTTGATTTTAAGTAATTTGACAATGCTGATATGCAGCCCTCGGCATATAAAGGGGGCCAAACTAAGAGAGTTGGGCAAGTAACGTTTCAATCCTCTTTTCCTCATCTAGTTTCTTCCAAAATGGCTGTGGCTAGATCTTTTTCTGCTACCAAATGTCCTTCCATCTTCTCTGTTATGCTTTTCTTTGGAATGTTCCTGTCAATTATATATGAAACAGGTAATCTGAAAGCGTGCATAATTTGCCTATGAACCATCCAAAACACTAGATTTCATTAGGGATCTGGCATTGTCAATTAGATATCAGAAATATATGCATATATGTCTTCAAAATACTTCTCATTCCAGCAAATAGACAGGAGTCGTTAATTAACTGGTTGCTTGTGCTTCTGCAGATGCTCAAGTAGGTGTCTGCTACGGAATGCTCGGCAACAACTTACCGCCACCAGGAGACGTGGTAGCAATGTACAAGCAGAATAACATCCGTCGAATGCGACTCTATGATCCAAACCGAGCAGCTCTTGAAGCCCTTAGCGCCACCAATATAGAGCTCATGCTCGGAGTCCCAAACACTGACCTTCAAATGGTTGCTTCTAATCAAGCTAACGCAAACATGTGGGTGCAAAATAACGTAAAAAACTACGGAAATGTTAGGTTTCGATACATAGTAGTCGGAAACGAGGTCAAGGCAACGGACTCTTTTGCGCGGTATCTAGTTCCTGCCATGCAAAACATTCGCACTGCACTTACATCAGTTGGTCTCGGAAGCATCAAAGTCTCCACAGCCATTGACACAGGTGTTCTAGGTGTCTCCTTCCCGCCCTCAAAGGGCTCTTTCAAGCAAGAGTATCGACCTCTTCTCGATCCCATCATTCCGTTTCTAGTGAACAACCAATCCCCGTTACTTGTCAACTTGTATCCATACTTCAGTTACATAGGAAACACCAAAGATATCAGTCTTGATTATGCACTTTTCAGATCTCCGTCTCCAGTTGTCTCCGATCCTCCGCTTAGTTACCGGAACCTTTTCGATGCGATTCTGGATTCAGTTTACTCTGCCTTGGAGAAGGCTGGTGGGAGATCGCTGGAGATAGTGATATCGGAGAGTGGCTGGCCATCAGCGGGAGGAACAGCAACCTCAGTTGACAATGCAAGGACTTACAACAACAACTTGATTCAACATGTGAAGGATAACAATGGGACTCCAAAAAGGCCTGGGAAGCCTATCGAGACCTACATTTTCGCCATGTTTGACGAGAACAACAAGAGCCCGGAGTTTGAGAAACATTGGGGCGTCTTTCTTCCAAATAAGGAGCGTAAATATCCAATCAACTTCAACTAAAGAGTTGCACACTTGGTTACTTTAGTTAAGGACAATAATTATGTGCATCGAAGCTAGAAAATAATTGTGACTTCCGGTCCTAATCCAAAATTCCAAAAGAGGCTCAAACTCTTGTCATTAGTGTACTGCCTAATATCATTTCACAAATGAATAATTTTTGTGTTATATGTTAAAAAAGGGAGAAAGGAAAATTAGTATATATCAAATATCTCTAACATGAAAAAATAAATAAAATATTTTGTAGGATTAAAAAAAGTTTATAAAAGACCCAAATATTTCTTAAATTAAAAATTATCTTTTTAACACACCCCTTTAAGCTTAAAATAATTTATTCCATATTGATCTCTTAATATGAAAAAATTCCAAGTTCAATGCTTTAATCAAAATATAAGTGATTTAATCTTTTAATTTTACATACTAATTAAGCTATACACTCATTAAACTGACATTTTCTCAAATAAAATGAAGTTTGGTATTAATGAATCTTGCTTTATATCTTGAAAATAGGCAAGGCAACAAAAGTTTCAATTGTTTCATAACATGTACAATATTTCTTACATTTTTCTTCACTAAATTTCATAACAAACACATGAAACAACTACATATTCACATTCGCAGATTAAGACAGTCATAATTTGATTATTTATTCAAATCCTACACGAATGCAAGTTTCATTAATGTAAAAAAATAAACATCTAGGTAGTTGTATGTAACCAAATCAAAGTTGTTAAAAATAGTGTTAAAACAAATCCTAATGCATTCTGACTTTCACTGATTACAAGATCTTTTTTAGTACCTTCGTAAAGTTGATGCTTCCACATAATCAAATAGTGCAGAGAATATTTAGCTCAGTATAAATCAAGAATTTCCCCACAGACTTTTTAAACAAAATTAGATTTACATTCTCATGATCAACGTATCCTTTTAAATTATTTTTCCATACTCCCAAGGTAACATTTTGTCCACTGAATTGTTCAAAATTATAATCCTTTTAAAAATAAAAATATTTTTATTCAATTGTCTTATTTCAATGTGAAGATAATATCACATTATTTTAACAAGTACGTGTCGTTTCAAATTCTTCAAGTATGTCCTTCTTAAACTCTTTAATTATCAATGAATAGCAAAAATTATAATTTGCAAGTGGAAGTTTCAATTAAACTCACATCAGCCCAACTGATTCACTTGGAGGTTTACAACAAAATCTCAGGTAAGCTCATACTTATAACCTTTGTTTATGCCCAAAACACTCAATACCAGAGAATGTTTTTGTGGAACCAAATCAGATCCTTGCAGATACCTCCTTGCTGTCTTGGTTGGCTGTTGGGGACTTTAATGCTTTTATTAATCCAGAAGAAACACAAAGCATTGGTTCTTTAGGAATTCTCTGCAATGACATGTCGCAATGTTGAACTGATGCCCTTTTATTTGACATGCCACTTGGAGGAAACCTATTCAGTTGGTGTAATAAGCAAATGGGAGATAACTTTATCTGGAGAAAAATGGATAGAAGCCCAGCATATTCTCTACCTTTCGTGGCAGTTTCTCCACCTTAACAAACCACCGTATATCATATCATTCTCCTATTATCACTTAGCTTGACACTGATAGACCATCACACCCCTTTAGGTTCAATCATTTCCTTACTTAACTAGCTGATTTTGAGAAAGCATATTGAGGGCTATGTATGTGTTCATCCGAGGCACCGATCAATTTGTCTATGCAAAAAAGTTTTCTCTCATTAAACAAAAAATGAAAGATCTGTTTAGTGCAGCATTGGTAATACACACCATCCTCTTCTCACTGCTAGAGCTTCTGTTCACAAAATTCAATCTGAATTACAAAGTGAACCCAGTTCTGTTGTTCTTCAAAATTAGGAAAGAGTTACTATGCAATATGTTTCTAGTGCTCTCTTATATGATTATTTTCTCATAAAACAAAGACCGTGGATTGGATGAAGTGTGCAGATAAAAAATACAACTTTTTTTTCCATAGAGCTGTCATAAATAGGAGAAAATCCAACAAAATCATTTCATTGCAGCTCAACAATCAGGTTTTTTATTCCAAGATTTGTTGCTTTATGGTGCTTTCAAATATTTTTCAGATATCTTGTCTTCTCCTACACGTGCTACTTCTTCTCAGCTATTACTAAATGAAATCATGCGCTATTACTAAATGACATCATGCTAGACAAGATTAGTCTTACATATGCCGATTTAATTAGTAAGCCTGTTACAATTCTAGAGATTGAGATTGCCTTAAGATCCTTAAATCCAAACAAGGCACCTGGACTTGATGGATTTAGCCCTCATTTCTTCAACAAATCCTAGCATCTAACAAAGAATATGGTAGTTAATGCCACCCTAGTTTCGTCAACAAAAGTTAGATGTTATTACAAATTAATAACACCTTTGTAACTCTAGTTCCTAAGAATGGAAAATATAGACTTTTCTCATCCTTTAGACCTATTTCTTGTTGTAACACTATGTATAAGATTATTGTTAATTAAAGATCTTGGCTCAAATAATGAAAGAGGTCTTACACAAATACATTGACATTTTATAAGGTGCCATTTACTTGGCAGAATTATAGGGATAACATTATATTAATGCAAGAACTTGTCAAGATTTGCACGAAGAGAAGGGGAAGCAGGAATTGCATCATTAAGGTTAACCTAAAGAAGGCCTGTGATAGTATAGATTAGGGCTCTATCCTAAACATTTTACATGCTTTGGAATTTCCTACCAACTTTATCCAATGGATATCATAATGCATCACCTCACTTTCCTTTAATACATTGATGAATGCTCAGTCTAGTAAGTCCTTTAAAAACAACAAAGGAATTAAACATGGAGATCCTATATCAACTTACATCTTTGCACTTGTTATGGAAGTTTTTCACATAACCTTGAAGAGAGTAGTGGAAAGAACCAAAGATTTCAAATTTTATTCTAGGTGTAAGGATTACTAATATATACTTTGCAGAGGATCTCATACTCCTTTACAAGACTAATCAGAGTTATGTATCAACATTTATGAAAGCCTTAAAAATCTTTAGCAAGATGTCTGGATTGGAAATCAATTGTTCCTAAAGTTGCTTTTATTTAACAAAATCAGCTCTAAGTAAGTAATCTACCATTGAAATTGCCACCAATTTCAAACTACAGACACTTCCTATATTGTACCTAGGAATTCTCAATTCAACAACTAGCCATACATGTGGGGATTTCAGCAAACTTCTTAACTATATCAACTGCAAAATCTTTGCTTGGAGTTCCAAATTAATTTCTACAAGTGGCATATTTGTGCTTATCTCATCTGTATAGAATTCAGTCAATGTTTTCTTGGGTTGCACATATTGCTATACCTAAAAGAGTAATCAAATCAATGAAGATAATGTGTAGTAGGTTTCTTTGGATTGGGAATGAAGAAAGTGTTAAGAGAGCTCAGGTGCAATGGAAAGAGGCATGCTTACCTAGGGGTAAAGGTGGTTTAGGAATAATTTCTCTCAAACTAATGAACAACTATTATGTCCAAAAGGTTATAGAGGTTATTAATTGACAGGAATTCCTTCTGGTGTAAATGGATTCATTAGATCTATATAAAAAATATTAGCATATGAACCATAGATTAAATCTTCCTTTTCTTCAACCTTGAAAGCCATTCTAAAGAACAAGGAATTGTTGCAGAATGAATTTACTTATCTCATTAGAGATGGCAAGCAAACCAATTTTTGGTTTGACAACTAGACATCTCTTGGTCCACTTTATAACTTGCAAGTTATGGAATGTCTCAATCCTGCCATTGGTATAAAAAAAAAGCAACAGTAGTTGATGCACTGGTTGACAAATAGATCTTTATAAAAAGCTCTATCATTAGACTTAATGGTGAAGAAATTGTTCACGCTAGCTTGAGTGAAAGGGAAGATTATATTATCTGGAAGAATTCGAGAAATGACAAGTTTAGCAACCAATCTTATAGGAAGTTTATGTAGAAACACTATAATAGGATTCTATAGCATACAGTTATTTTACACAAGCAATTTAATTCGACATCAATCTGTCTCTGACTAGTTATGAAAGATAAGTTACCAACTGTGGATAAGCTATAGAGATTCCTAAATGTACCTAATTGGTGTATTCTTTGTCAGAAAGTTGAAGAAAGTATTGAACACTTGTTTTTTCAATGTGCTTACGTCAATAGTATGTGTAAGTATGTATTACACTAATGCTTTATTCATGATGCACTTGGAATACAGGATTGTATAAGGAGATAGAGTAGTGAAATCAAGCATCCTGACTCTACAATTGAGTGGCCAGTCAGCCTAGTTATAGCATGTCTGGTGAAACCTATATTGGATGAAAGAAATGCTAGAATTTTTCAAGGCAAAAGTCTAATAATAGAATAATTCAATAGCAGAATCATCATGCAAATCAGAGGATACATGAGCATACACAAGTATAGACTCCTTAATGAAGACTACTACAATATAATATGGAGTGTATAAGTCTATTAACTTCTGTAATATTTTGTCCTTAGGCTTATAAGCTTCTAATGATTGGTTTTCAATATATATAGATCTTTGTAACAACTTTGTATCGGTTGATTGTCATTCATCTTCTAATTCATTATTATTATTTCTTCAAAAAAAACTACAAGAAATGCCACCATTTATGAAGGTGATAGAAAAGATCTTTATTTTAAAATTTTAAAAATTATACAAAAATCTCAAAATAAATATTCTGTTTATAACACAAATGATTCACTAATTGGCGTAAACAAATGAGTGAAAATTTTAAAAATTACTACACATAATTACGTTAACTAAAATTTTAATACTTAAATGAGTGGTTAAAATCATTACGTATGTTTTCTTTTTACTCCTAACCACATTTTTCTAACGAGATTTTGTTTGGTGTATAAATATGTGTTTTTAAATAACTCTAGTCTAGATAGATTATGCATAGTAATTACTAACTATACGAAAAAATTATAATTATTAACCCTTTTTCTTGTTATGTTATTACCTCTGTCACTTTATAAAACATGATCTTCATCATTTTTTTCTTTCAAAAATAGTTTTGAAAATAGAACTAAATTTCTACCTTCTTCTTATGTATCATATCTTCATTAACATTTAAAGATCCAACCCATTTCCAAGGATGCTATATGTTTTTATTCCTTAATTGCAATAATAACATAATTAGACTTTAATTTCAACTATCTCAAAATATGCTTAAATACATGAACTTATTCTTACTTCTCATTAAATCTTCAAATTTGATTAATAATCTTTAGTATTGTAATGAAATGATTAAAAATGGATTTACATGTTTTCATATTGAGAGATTCATATTTAGTTCTAAGGCTTGAAGATTGATTTAGGAAAATATACAAATAGGCAACTTACTCTTAGCATGCCATAGTACATGAATACATGGACTATTGACATGCTAAGTACATTGAAACAAAAGCATAATTAGAACATTTCGTAAAATTAAAACACCTTTTCCTTATCAATTATGTCTCTTGAATTCAAGCTATTATTACTGATTACCCTTACTCAATTTATTAAAATGTTTAGTTTTCTAGGAAATTTCATTTTTTCACATGAAAAATTGAAACAAACCAAAAATTAGTTTTTTTTTGTACAAAAAGCAAGTAATTAGCTTTTTATTATCTAGACCAACTTTTATAAGATAAGGGATGAATAGTGCGATATTAAATTTAATTATAAATTTGTGTATTGGCAATTAGCTTGTTCACTATCTAGACTAACTTTTATAAGATAAGGGATGAATAGTATGAAAGACATTTATGGATCAATTTATTAAATCATACCAGAATCTATGATAGTGTTTGTAAGGATTCCCTCTCTGCCTTTTTCTTCTTTGAATAGTTTCATCAATGGTTCAGAATCCTCTTTGATAATTTTCTAAAACTTATGAACAACCAACCATTATATTGATTTTTAACAGAGAGAGGTAAAGGGTCTTGGATCCATTTGAGATTAAGGGTCTTAGACCCATTTGAGATTAAGGCTTTAATACTTAATAACTATTATCTTGGGTTCTGTTTATTGGACTCAAATCTATAAGTGACATGGGCTATTAAATAATCTAATATTAAATAATCTAACAATCTCCCACTTAGCCTATGTTACGACTTGGTGATTCAATAATAAAACTTTAAGTGCTTACAAAATATGGAATCAATCAAGTCATCCTTAATTGAATTAAGACGATAGGATCATGGCGGTCACAAGTTATACAACATGATTCTTTCCATGTATCACATAATCAACTTAACTCATAAAACTTTAAGTTGGTAATTATGTAATTGTTATCTAAAAAAAATAATTATTGTATACAACATAATATGGATAACAAGTAAGTGAGAAAAAATATGACTGTAACTGAATTCACAAGTATCATAACAATTTGAGCAAAACAATTATATGTATATATACATATCAGAGCGCTATACTAACAAGGACTTTATGTTTTTGCACTTCTTCTTTCACAGACAAATACTTAAAATCTATGTGTTTAGAACCCTTTGAATACTTGTCATTCTTAGAGAAGAAAATGTCTGCAGAATTATCATAAGAAATTATTAATGATCTTTTAATACTGTCGACAATTCCAAGACCTAAGATAAAGTTTCGCAACCACAATCTATGAACCGTGGTCTCAAAGCATGCTATAAATTCAGCCTCCATAGTGGAAGTAACAATGACGAACTGCTATCCTCTTTTCCACAAAACTACTCCTCCAACTAATAGGGACATATAACCGAATGTAGATTTCGTGAGTCTACACAACCAACATAGTCTGAATCTTCGTAACCTATCACTTCGAGATGGGTTGATTTTCTATATGTGAGCATATAGTTATTTGTGCGTTATAAATATTTAAGAACTTTCTTTGCAACATTCCAGTGGTCTATTCTAAGATTGCTTTGACATCATCCTAGCATTCTAACAGCAAAACTAATATCTAGCCGAGTGCATGTTTGAACATACATTAAGCTCCCAGCTACTAACGTATAAGGAATAGACTCCATTTCTTTACGTTCCAAATCGATTCATGGACATTGCATTTGACTAAATTTGTCCCCTCTCTGAATTGGAACTATCCCTATGGAGCACTTTTTCATTTGAAATCTTTCTAATACTTTCTCGATATAACTTTTCTGAAACAATTCTTGTGATCTATCATGGAATAATTCAATTCTTATCACATAAGATGCCTCACCCATATTTTTCATTTCGAAATTATTAAAGAGAAAATTCTTTACATCATGTAAGAAAACCATATCATTACCAGTAAGAAGGATATTATCAACATATAGGACTAATATAATGAACTTGCTCCCACTAACCTTCATATATATACACCGATCAAAGATGTTTTCTACAAAACCATAAGACATAATGATATCATTAAACTTAAGATACCATTGTTGAGAAGCTTATTTTAGTCCATATATTGATTTCTTTAATTTACACACTAATCGTTTCTTTCGTGTGATCACGAAACCTTCCGGTTGATCCATATAAACTTCTTTTTTTAAGTCACCATTTAGAAAAGCGGTCTTTACATCTATTTGATGAAGCTCTAAATCATAATCAGCCATCAGGGCCATAACAATTTTTAAAGAGTCCTTCTTTGAAATTAGAGAGAAGGTTTCTTTATAGTCAATTCCATCCTTTTGAGTGTAACCTTTGGCAACAAGTCTAACTTTATACCTTTCAATGTTGCCCTATGAGTCACGTTTGGTCTTAAAGATCCATTTATAACCCACTTGCTTTGCACCTTCCGGCAACTTAACTAATTCCCATACATTGTTGTCATCCATTGATTTCAACTCTTCTTTCATAGCATTGAATTACTTTTCAATATTGCTACATTCTATGGCTTGTTTGAACGAGACTGGATCATGACCAATGCTCAATTCACATTCATGTTCAAGTGAGTAAACTTCATAGTCACTCGAAATAGCTGGTTTTCTCTACCTTACAGACTTTCTCAATGCTACTTCTTGTGGCATCACTTGATAATTTGTAACTTGAACATCATTAGCTGATTCTTTATTAATATGTTCAATTTGTGGAATTGGAACATTAATTTGTTGTTTTGGTATATTGCATATCCGTGATGTAACAAGAGGTATTAAAACTGGTGGGATCACATTTGATGTGGTAGTTTTTACTCGACTCAGAGTAGTTTTTACTCGACTCTCATGAATATCCACTTTTTGCAGTTCTACACTCCCACTGATTGGACCATTCTCAATGAACCGAGTGTTACCAGACTCAAATATTCTCGTACTATGATTAGGATAATAAAATCAATACCCTTTGACTTTTTGGGATAGCTGATGAAATAACCACTAAGGGTTATCATATTAAGCTTCTTTTTATGTAGATTATACAGCCTTATTTCTACCGGACAACCCTAAATATGAAGGTGTCGTAAACTAGGTTTCCTTCTTTTCCATAGTTTATAAGGTGTCTTAAGAACTGCCTTACTGGGAATCCTATTAAGCAGATATGCAGCAGTCTTTAATGCATGCATCCACAATGATAAAGGTACAGTACTATAATTTAACATACTCCTAACCATATCCATAAGAGTACGATTCTGCCTTTTAGCTACACCATTTTGTCGTGATATACTAGGCATTGTGTATTGTACACATATGCCTTAACTTGTAAGAAACTTTGCAAATGGACTGGACAGTGTCCATTTTCTTCAAATTTTCTATAATATTCACCATCTCTATCAGACCTCACTATCTTTACTTTTCTATCTAATTGCCTTTCTATCTCATTAATGAACACCTCTAGAATATCCACAGACTGAGACTTCTTATGCAGCAGATAAATATAACCATATCGTGAGGAGTCAATAGTAAAGGTAAAGAAATATTTTTCGCCGCCCCAAGAAGGAATATCGAAAGGACCACAGATGTCAGTGTGTATTAATTCAAGTAATTCGCTACTTCTTGTGGCTAGATTCCTTTATATATTTTTCGTTTACTTACCTTTAATGCAATCCACACATATATCCCAGTCAGCAAAATCCAATTAAGGTAAGATTTCATTTTTCACTAACCTCTGTACCCTTTCCTTGGATATATGACCTAATCTTTTATGCCACAAAAAGCAAAACATTCCTTATGTGCACTACGTTTATTTCCTATAATATGGTTAGCATGAAACAAAGATTCAGCAAAATCAACATCAAGGTTGAAACGATATAAACAATCAATTAAAGTACTACAACCATAATAGTACTTGTGTTTATATAAAGAAAACACACGGTTTCCAATCTTAAAGTTAAAACCATTATCATCCAACTTTGTAATAGAAACTAAATTCCTAGCACAGTCAGGAATATAAAGACATTGTTTTAGATCCAGGTGACACTCAGTGTCCAAGATCAATTTGTACGTCCTAATGCTCTCTATTCGTGCCTTCATTTTGTTCCCTATATACAAGAATTTTTCAGTTCCGTTTATGGGCTAGATTGAAAGGAATCTATGTTTAATATGTGACACATGAGTAGTTACACCAAAATCTAACCACCAGGTATTATTAGGCACTTGACTAAGATTTGATTCAAAACATATTGAGCTATAATATGTACCTTTCTTTTCGAAACAAGCCTTTATTTTAGGGCAATCTTTCTGAAAGTGACCAGGCTTTTTGCAGAAGTGACACCTCTTATCTTTATAGATTCATTAACTTTGCTGACGACTTTGTCCTTATCTTTGCCTTTCTTTCCTAGTTTGTTCTTGCTGCTACTAGCTCCTTAATAAAATGTGAGATGAACGGAGTGTTCCTTCATTTTCTTCAATCTCCCTTCCTCCTAAACCAACATGGCCTTAATCGCTTGAAGATTCCATTTTTCCTTTATTGTGTTATAATTCACCTGGAATTGGCCAAACTCAAGAGAAAATGAGTTGATAATGAACCATACAAGGAAGGACTCAGTTACATCCATACGTATGGATTTCAGCTTTGTAGCTAGATTTAACCTATGTGTTACATGATCAAGAATAGGCTATGACCAGTTAAACTTTTTGGTCGTCAACTCACTCATTAAAGTCCTTACTATGGACTTGTCAGCTATATCAGATTAGGAGTATTCTTTAAGCTTTAACATGAACTACTTTGCATTGTTCGTTTTAGGCATTGACGACTTTACACTTTCGGCAATCATTATTCGTATCAAATTCAAGCTCAGTCTGTTAGACCATTCTCAAACATCATAATAAGACTTGTCAGCTTCAGAACTAGTCTCAATTATGGCTGCAGGCCTTGCGTCTGAAACTATCACCAAGTCCAAATCCATTATGCTTAGTTGGAATTGGAGTTGTTGAGGACAATCAGCATAGTTCAGACCATTGAACTTATCAACCCTGTAACATACCGTTACTGTTAGCAAGGGTATTTTGGTAATTGGGACAGACTGATAGGTTTCATTGCATTCACTAACTGAGTATGTTACTAGCCTCTAATTATAGAGGAACAGGTTTATTGCATATGCATTTATTCATAGGTACATGCATTCATGGTTTTCCGGTATTAAATTAAACATGGTCTGACTGAACTGACTGGTTTATGATTGATTGAGAAAATTGGAATAATTGGGTTCAAATAATTGATTTAGGATGGTTTAAGAGTGATTGGTAATTAGTAGAGGCTTATAGGAAGTTTTCAGGAAATTCGGGAGAAAATGCCCATACCGGAAATTTTGGAGTGACAGACCGATTGACTGTATAGTACTGAAAGAATGGTCCAATGGCAATGGAAAAATTAGGGTTATACTGTTAGGAAATAAATATGTTGAGCAATTGAAATTTAGAGACTAAAAATTGAACTGATTTAGAGATTTATGTCTATAAATACCCTAGGTTTTGAAATTGGGGAAAATTTGTCTAAGGCATTTCATTTCTTCTTCTTCCCCTCAACGGTGATCTCCGATTTCTCCCAACGGATTGAGAAGCTTTAGAGTGGATTATCGTGATTTTTGAAGGATTTTAGAGTTTACGGTGATTTTGAGGGATTTGTGGATTTGAGCTTGATTGGTAAGTTTTAATGGCTTTAATGTTGTTATTAATGGTTGTTTCATGAATTTATGGCATTTATTAGGGTTGATTTGAGTAGTTGAGAGTGTTTAATGTTGGTTTAGAGAAAGAAAATGGAGGAAGGTCGATTGGAGAAGATGAACCAGGGCCGCACGTCGCGACGAATAAATTAATTGGACGCCGCGACGAGCGCACGCCGCGACGTGTGCGTACGTCGCGACGAGCGTACGTCGCGACGAGCGGAAAATTGATACATCGCAACGAGCATGGTAGGCGTCACGGCGAGCGACCCGTATACGTCGCGACGAGAGCCACAAGGTCGCGGCGAAGGGGACTTCCTGATTGGTTTAATTTCAATTTATTGGGCATAATTTATGATGTAGACCTCCGATTGAGGTGATTCCAGATTCGTTACGGATTAGGGAAAGAGGTCTACAATTGAGAATAATTATGGTAGTTAGAATTGATTTAAATGACATTGATTTATAGAGAATTAGATCA
>JANZLD010000002.1:26207633-26227222 GCA_026413575.1 Erythroxylum carthagenense | reverse complement strand
AATTTCAAACCTAGGTATTTATAGACCTAAGTCTCCAATTCATTTCAAATTTCAGTCTCTAAATTTCAATGGCTCAACGTTTTTTATTTCCTATCAGTATAACTCTAATTTTCTCATTGCCATTGGACCACTCTTTCGCTACCATACAGTCAATCGGTCTGTCTCTTAGAAATTTTCGGTCCGGGCTTTTTCTCCCGAGTTTCCCGAAAATTTCCTATAAGCCACTATCAACTACTAATTACTCTTAAACCATTCTAAATCAATTATTTGAACCTAATCACTCCTAATTTCTCAATCAGTCACAATCCAGTCAGTTTATGCTCACAATTGAATGCCGGGAAATATCATGAATGCATGTGCCTACAAGTGCATATGCCAATTGACTCATTGCTCTAAAATTAGAGGCCAAATGTATGATCAATCAAATATGCAATGAAAACCACTAGCCTGTCCCAATTGACCAATTTACCTTTCCTATAGGGGATGGGATGTTACAAACTCGGCCCCTAGCTTGACTGTTACTTTAAAAACGACGTTGTTTTTGACATTTTAAAACGTGACCCATCTTATGTTCTTATTTGATACCACTTAAAAGATCTAATAATAACATTCTAAAGCTACACACTACACTTTTTGGTATCACACTCCTTGCCAAAATTCATTTATAATACTTAACTTTAGTTTTAACATTCGTTCACATTTGCAGTACCAATACGAATGCAACTAATACAATATTTTTCGCTATTTACCAAGTTGAATAGTCCTTATCAATTCTCAAGTACTCTAGTGGGGTAAAAGCCAAATTGGTACTTTAATTTTTTCCATCTCTACTATTCTTCATTAGTATAAAGCAAGATAGCTTAGTCCTATCAAATCCCAAAACAAAATTACACATATATTTGTTGGGCATCTTAAAGAATCAAACTTTAACCAAATTCTACCAAAAAAATATGAAACACAATGCCTTGTTTGAGCCTCTCATTCATCTTTTTTGGCACAAGCTTTCTCTTCACTTTTGGAAGTGTCTTTTGAACATATTTATAAAGAACACAGTTACCCACTATGAAGACTAAAGAAATGTCCACAAAAACAAATAGAAAAACCACTCTTTTGGTTGTTTTTACCCTCATCAACATTTTTAACAATCAAATTTCCATTGACATCCTTCGTGATCATTTGTCCCTGAACATATAGAAAGGTAGGGAAGCTCAAAAATCACAATCATTTCTACCTTCTGATTATATAAAATAAACATTTTCTACATTTTAGAGACGTACTTGGAATTAAGAGGGAATTTATAGGGATAAATAAGTGGTTGTGGCAGAGGCGAAGGCAAAGGTGGAAACAAAGGCAGAAATATTAAATAATAGAAACGAGAGGGCTTTCTGGAGAAAACAACAGTGTAGGATTGTTAATATTTTAATTGATGAATAAGGTTTTGTGAATATTTTAATTAACATAAATATGGACTGATAAAAGTCAATGTAAATGGATTTTTTTTTAAATTTTAGACAATGGTTTCTCACTTTGCCATATGGCAGTGGGTCCCAATATCTAATTGTAAGAAAATAATGAATAATGCCACATTAGTTAACTCCGTCAAATTTTCTATTTATTTAACGTACGTTTTGAATTTTTGTAAAATGTTAGGGTTTAATTTGAATGCTTAAAAATGTTAGGTTCAAGTTGTATTATATTGTAAACAATGAGGTTCAATTGTTCTTTTGACCTAGATATTAATTTTGTAGAAGCTTTTTAAAGTAGTATAAATGGGGTCCTCATCGTTTTCATAACAATAAGTTAAGATAAGATGAGTTGAGTACTAGCTAGAAGAGTTTCTTTTCCATGAAGATTGTCTTTCTCATTTTTAAGTTTTTACTAAAGTTCTTATTTAGAATTTGAAAACCCTCTCCTTGTTTTAGTAGAGTGTTCACTTTAAATCTTCTTCTTTTTTTCTTCATTAGAAGCTAATCACCTTCTAATAAAGTGGTATCACAGGTAAAAGATCTTTGTGATAAAAGATGGTAAGTGATGTGGCCCTCTAAGTTTAAAATTTCTCTAAAAGAGGCTATGACAATTGGAACATCAAAATGAAGGCTTTACTCGAAGTATTTAATCTTTGGGAGATTGTAGAAAATGGCTATATTGAGCCAAAGAATGGGACTACTTTATTTTAACATCAAAAGAATGTCTTAAAGGGTTCAAGGACATAAGGAAAGAAAGCTCTCTTCATGATCTTTAAAGTCATGGTTGATGAGATTTTTTAGTCAATCTCAACCTTTGATACCTTCAAGGAAGCCTGAAAGAAGTCCCAAGTATCATGCAAAGAAGAGTAGAAAGTAGAAAAGGTACATCTTCAATCTTTAAGAAGTGATTTTGAAGCTTTACATATAAAAGAGAATAAGATTATAAGTGATTATTTTGTAAGAGTTATGGCTATAGCCAATCAAATTAGAAACAATGGTGAAACCATCACTAACACTAGAATGATAGAGAAGATTCCTCATTCCTTACTTTCAAATTTGACCATATTGTAATAGCTATTGAAGAAACAAAAGACTTGGAAGCTATGATTATTGGACAACCTAAAGACTCACTTAAAGCATATGAAGAAAAGAAAAAGAGTAAGCAAGAGGTTTTGGAATATGTTCTTCAAACCAAGCTCACTTTGAGTGAGAATGAAAGAAAATTTAGCACTCAAAGAGACCAAATAGCAAAAGGTTATGGTAGATGATGTGGAAGCCAAAGATGAGGAGGCTTCAAACCATCAAACAATGGAGGAAGAGGACAAAGTAGTCCATCTATAAAAGGGCATAGAATATGTTGCACTCTACTTAACATTACCTAAACACGTCACCTGCAAGTATATGAGGTTGCTGTAGTATACGGTGGACGCCCCAAGGTCATCTCATAAGGAAGTTGATAATTGTAATAACTTGGTTTAAAACAAAAATTAAAGAATCAAATTCAAGAAGGTATAGAGATTGTGAAGTTATGAAATTAAATTAAAAGAATGAATTGTACGGAATTGGTATAAACCTTTTAAGGATAACCTAGGGTTTACACTTCGATCTAATTTCAAGCCTAAATTCTTAAACGTTCCATTAATATAATCTGCATCTTTATTCCTTATTCAATTAAATTAGCAACTATCAATTTAATAGTTCTCACATTTATAAACTAACAATTACCAACTGTTTGAAGTTACGAATTAAGCAATCCCTAGAACTTATATTTCTAATTCATTTTTAGGTAATTGATTGTTTAGCTCTAATATCAAGTTTCATCTTTTGATTCTTCACTCAATATCTTAAGACTAACAGGTGGCCAATCTATTAACCTAGCATTTAAGACAACACAATCAATTCAGGTAAGATATATATTAATGGAAATTATTGAATCAAGACATTCAATTAAATGTAGATGCAAACCCTAGGTAAGAATAATTTAACTCATCATCAAAATAAAAATAATACTCATATCAATTGAATTCAAACCAGTAAATGCCAATGTATCAAGAAGAAATTAAAATAAGAAAAATATGAAATCAAACCGAAAGAATAGAGAACAAAAGAACCTTTGAATGATGACTGGGAGTGAAACTCTTGTTCACTTTCTCCAGTACTTAATCAATGTTGATGAAAAATCTAAATTGGTTCAACCTAAGTTGTTCACAAATTTCAGTGTTTTAGAGAAAAGTAAATAAAAAAGAATGAAGAAATCTCTCATATCCCATGCGTCCCCACGTTTGCTCTCCTAAATTGCCTTCGGAACTCCCTTTCTGTCCTGATACTTCCCCCTCTTTCTGACCTTGATTCTTTCATATTTAGGTTATTATCTCTTCAAATAAATTATGGCTCCAATTCCCAAATTTCCAAAAGATCTTTTTTTGTTTAAAACAAAGCTCTGTAGCTAAAGTTATAGGCTCAAAACCAAAGGAAGGTTAGACTCAGCCAGGACAAATGACGTATCTCATTTTTAGAATTTTAGCCCCTCAAAACAACACTTTTGGGCTTCAAGTTTTACATAGGAATTATAGCCCAAGATGTTGGCTTGCATTTGAGCTTTTGAATTACCTCATTTAGATCTCATAAGCCTCATATATTTCCACGTAAAGCTCTAGTGTTCAGGTTGCCAGTTCTGCATAAATAAGTTTTACTTTAAAAAGTGGTTGCTGGTCTAAATGAATTCGAACAACTACTTATCTAGGCTTCTTTAAAATCTTGAGATTTCCTCTAAATATTCTCTAATGACCACATTTAGATTTAGATTCTCCATCTATGTTAAAAGCTGTGGATAGCTAAAATGCTCAAATTGTTGACATGGCCATGTTATTAAGCAATGTCGTTGCTTCAATTAAGTTCTCCAAGAAGAAGATATGGTCAAGTTCAGTCCAATTGGCCATATACTTTGTCTATCTATGATCTTTTTAACGTCTTCTCCTCAATTCCTTAAAGCTCAACCTAAACAAAAAAACCTAACAACATTCTTGAACAAACAAATTAGAAAAGACTAAAAATTGAACAAAAACTATCTAAAATCTAACACAAAATGCATTATAACAACTACCCCATACTTAATGCTTTGTTTGTCCCTAAGCTAGGTTAAAAGGAAAACAAAATCAAACAGGAGAGAATTTTATCAACTTCAAAAATTATCAGATAAAATCAAGACGAACCTTTCAATAATTTCCAAAATTATTCTCAAATCAAACAAAACTTACACTAGCACATTCCAATAGCCTTTCCATGCACACCCAAAAATGCCACTTCCTCACAACATCTCTTAAGTGTTTGATCATGGAAGTGTTTACATTCTTTACATTCAATAAAAGTATATCTCTATAAGCTTTCTTATTATTCAAATCTTTATCACCTAACCATAATCAAGCACAAATCAGAAGGCCTTTTAGGTTAAGTGAGTTACTCATTAAGTACAAGAGCAATTATAAGACTTAAGCAATTAAGCATAACTACCACTTCACAATTCCTAAACACAAAATTTTATTCAAACATCTCCCCCATTTTACTATAGTACCCTTTAATTTAAGGATCATGTCCGTCTCGTATTATTTTCTTTCTTGTTTTTATTCATTTTTAAGAAAAATATTATTGCGAAACCCACGGCTAAACTCATTGTCACTTGGTTGTGTGGAACAACAACTTGCTTTTCTTTGATACCTTTTTTTTAACAAGAAAGGACTCACAAATGTAACAAAGGTACTCTATTCAAAAGAAATTTCAACCCTAAACAACATGGATAACCAAATTGACCCCACATTTTAATTTGCAAAGTGACTCAATCACTAAATTCCTTAAATGCTCTTGTTCCTAATGGAAGGTCAAACAAATTGAGAGAAAATGATAAAATGGTTTATGGCTCATAATATTGTGTAAAAGAAATAACATGGGAAAAAGGTTCAAAATTGGCTCACTAAAGATGTATAAAAGTTTGGCCTTTTAAGTTAAGTGGTTAAACCTAGTTGCCTTAATCATTTTGATGCTCAATTGCAATTTTCATGTGATCATGAAATGCATACCTAAGCAAATTCTAGCAATATAACAATCAAGGATGTTCACTCAGAAGAATAACCATTTGAAATTCAATATTAAAGGCTCAAATTCTCACCAATTGTTTTAAGATAATGTAAAAGAATGACCATCCAAATTGACAATTAGTACACATTCCATTCAATTCTCAAACTCTTCAAAAAAATTTAAGGCCATATATCAAGAATCTGATTGAAAACACTAAAGCATTAAATGATATAAACATTAAACATTTTGAAAAATAAGAAAAACAAAACATGAAAACAAATCCTTGTAAACATTAAACAAATCAGTAAACAAAACAAGTTGAAAACAAAACCCATACCCAACACTTTAAAATCACATTTTCCTCAATGTGATAATGCATAAATAGAAAAGGAAATAATGAAAGTTAAGCAAAACCTAATTTCCATCATTGCATAGTTCGATACAAAGCCTTACTTCCAACTGTGTTGCCATAAACACATAAAGTAGAGCAAAGTTGGCATATTTTTTTGTGAGGTACAAAAAATTAATAAAATAGGGCACGACTAAGTTTAGGAGCTTTGATATCGTACTTGATTAAAGGAGTTGATGAAACACGACCAAGATGACTTCCCGTGTTTGCCACCGCGCCTGGATCTCATTGAAAATAATTAACAAATTAAAACACCTGTTCTAAATCAAATTTACTCAAGAATGTATTAAAATAAACTCCTCCTCTGAAACATATCTACAAATGATTTCATCTTCGCAAATCCTGATCAAATAAGGCTCGTCCCAAAAATAATACTTGCAAGAATGTAGAAATTTTTTCTTTTCCTAAAATTTCATGTCAGTTCGCAAGATACCACAAGTAAGATAGTAATATTGGCATACCATAGGACTTGTGAAACCATAAATAGATCTTTATTAGGAAATCATTCAAAAGCATTCAGAGGTGCAATGTATGCATTATCATCATTAGGGTGTAACCTAGAGGTGATCAGCTTCTAAATTCTCACTACGTTTCTTGTCCCTAATTTCCACATCAAACTCTTAAAACAAAAAGACCCATCTAACGAGTCTAGGTTTAGCTTGTGGTTTTTTCAACAGATATTTTAAAGCAGCATGATCTGAAAACACAACGACCTTAGAACCTATCAAATATGATTTGAATTTATTAAGTGTCAAAACCACAGCTAGCATTTCTTTCTTAATGGTTGTGTAATTCACTCGTGCATCATTCCAAGACAGAATCGCATAGTAAATCACATGCAATAGTTTGTTAATTCTTTGGCCGAGAACGAATCCAATGGCATAGTTTGAAACAACAAACATAATCTCAAAAGGGCAAAGTCCAATCAAGTGCGTCAATTATATGGGCAGAAGTTAACTTTTCTTTTAAAATATTGAATGTCTTAAGGCACTCATCATCAAACACAAATGGGACATCTTTATCGAGCAAATTACACAGAGGATGATAAATTTTTGAAAAATCTTTTATGAACCTCCTATAGAATCCAACGTGCCCCAAAAAACTTCTAATACCCTTATTCAATGTTGGTGGTGGCAAACTAGCAATTAAATCAATTTTGGCTTTATCCACCTCAATGCCCTTATGTGATACTACATGTCCCAAAACAATGCCGTAATCTACCATAAAATGACTATTTTCCTAACTTAATGTTATATTGTATTCAATACATCGTTCGAGCACAAGAGTCAATTTATATAAATAGTCATCAAAGGAATGACCAAAAACAGAGAAATTGTTCACAAATACCTCAATGAATTTGTTGACCATGTCTGAAAAAGTGGACAACATATATCTCTGAAACGTACCAGGTGCATTACAAAGCCCAAATGACATCCTCCGGAAAGCAGATGTCTTAAATGGACATGTGAAGGTTGTCTTGGGTTGATCCTTCGGTGCTATAAGAACTTGATAATAACCAGAAAGACCATCAAGAAAATAATAGAAAGCATGGCCTGATAATCTATCTAGCATTTGGTCAATAAAAGGTAAAGGAAAATGATCTTTCTTGATCATATTATTCAACTTCCTATTGTCTAAACGTATTCTCCAGCCTATTTGAGTATATGTTAGTACCAACTCACCTTTCTCATTTTGAACTTAGTTTTGCCCATTTTCTTAGGTACCACATACACAGAACTAACCCACTCACTAGCTATTATATAATAGATCACCCCCTCATTAAGGAGCTTAAGAACCTCCTTCTTAACACTTCACTCCTGTTTGGGTTGAGCCTCCTTTAAGGCTTTCTTGCTAGCTTAGCCCCCTTTTCTAAGATTATTCTATGAATGGATATGGAGGGACTAATGCCCTTATATCGCTCAACCCCCAACTAATGGCTTTTTAAGCCTTTTTAGTTCTCTCATAACTTTCTCTTCCTCCTCACTTATAAGAGAAGCAGAAATAATCACTGGGTGTGTGTTGTTCTCCCCAATAGTTTAAGCGTTTTGGGAGCTTTTTAGGTCTACTGATTTTAATTAATAAGCTTCTCCTTTAACCTCTTCTTTTACCTCAACAGTCTCAAGATCTCTCTCTATTCTCGCTACCCAAAATCACCTTGCACTCCTTAATTTCCAAATATGAAATTTCAACCTCCTTACTCAAAGTCAAAGCAAGCTCAAGTTTGTCATCACTACTTTCCTGCAAGAAAACATCTCTAACAACAAGATCAATATAATCAATAAAAGAGCAATTTTCATACATAACAATAGTAAGAATAGAGGAAGTATTAAAATTTTAAAACTCCATAATTTTCATAAAACAATCATGGTTAATTTTCCATTTTTAACATCTATCAAAGTGTTAGTGGTGGCTATGAAAGGTCTTCTTAAAAAAATAGTATGCTTAGCATGCTTAGGAATTTCTTCCCCCATATCATGGACTATAAAGTCCACAAAAACTATTAATGCCTCAACCTGTACTAGCACGTCTTTTATTGTCCCCTTAGCGAATCTAAGAGTTTGATATGCTAATTACACAACCATTTTGGTGGTTGAAGTTCCCCAAGCTCTAACTACAGATAAATAGAATAGGGCATCAAATTAACACTAGCCCCTAATTCACACATGAGAGTTGTTTCCCTCCCATTCCCCTTAGAGATGTTAATTACAAAACTCCTAGGATCCTTTATTTTTGGAGGTAAGTTATGTTGCAAAACAACACTTGCTACCTTTGAAACCATCACCTTCTTATTTGGCTCATGCCTTTTTTTTAGTGTTCAACTATTTGAAAAACTTGGAATAGGTCGACATGTTTTTAATCACCTTAAGTATGAGAAGATTTGTACTTACCTTGGAGAGTGTGCTGTAGATTTCAAAAAATTGCTTGTCGTGTTTCTCACCTTTCAATCTACTCAAGAAAGGAATTGGTGGCTTGTATGGGTTAGAGGACTTGTGCAACTTTATTGAAGTTGAAGTTTCCAGATTCTCCTCCTCTAGTGGTGTTGTGATAGTTTGTTCCTTCTCACCATCCTTTTCTTTCTTTATATCTGTATTCACAACGTTATCAACCTTGTTATCTATTACCCTACCACTTTGCAAAACCATCCTTACTTTAGCTTGCACTAGTTAGCTTGGAAACTTTCCCTTTTGGTTGGCTTGAAGTTGATTGGCCAATTGCCCTATTTGGGTTTCCAGCTTCTTTAATGATGCCTCTAATGAATCAAACCTCTTGTTTTTTTAGTGCTAATTTGAACACTAAAGGAATTCAAATTATCCTTCAATGATGACTTTATTTGGTGTTCTTGGTTAGAAAATTAACCTTGAAATTGAGGGCCCATTTGGTAAGGTTAAAATGTTTGCTAAGGGTGATTACGTTGTTGATTCCTCCATAAGAAGTTAGGATGATTCCTCCAATCAGGGTTGTGAGTTGGATAAAGGATCATTCCTTACCCATTGTTGAAAGTCACCAAGGGCATTATTTTGCTCTTGCCCTTTTAGGTATAGATCAAAGTTCGATGGGCACATGTTGGCACCATACCCCATCATGCCATATACAACAAACAAATCTCGATTTGGCATAGGTGTGTTCCATTTAGTGTTCAACATATTAACCTGCTTGGTCAGCTCACTATTTACATAGCCATCTCAGAACTGGATTTTAACTCATTAACTCCTTGGCAACTTCCCCTAACACACTTTTGTTGAGAGTTTGCACCCAACATTTCAAATAATTTATAGGTTCCTCATCTATCTTTTCTCCCATAGCTTCTCCAACTACATTTTCCATTGTAGTCTAGCTCTGCTATGTGAACCCTTCATAAAAGAACTGATTAAGAAGCTATTGCGGATAATGATAGTGAGTGCATAGGAATAACAGGGATTTGAAGCAATCCTATGCCTTATGGAGTGGTTCACTATCCATTTGAATAAATGTTGCAATGTTTCCCCAGAGCTCCTTAGTTTTCTGGTGTGAGTAGAACTTGCTTATAAACTTATTATAGACTTTTGTCCATGTTGTCAAAGAATTCTCTAGTAGGGCCATCAACCATCCTTTGGCCTTGTCCTTTAAGGTGTAAGGAAAGCACCTCATCTTCAGCTCATCTTCTAAAAACCTTTGTAATGGAAATGTGTGGAGCATGGAGTAGAAATCATGAAAGAAGTTAAAGAGGATCTTCATTTAGTACTCTATGAAAAGATGGCAGCATGTTGCAGTGAGCATTCTTCAGCTCCTAGTTTCTCATTACATTACTCAACCGTATGTAAGAAGTGGTTGTCCCAATGATCAGTCGACCATATTCCTCCATAGGTTGTGCTGCTTCATCGGCCATAGGTGCTCCTTCTTGTGCTGCTTCGTCAGCCACAGGTGCTCCTTCTATTTCTTCAAATTGCTTTTCTTCCAATTCTAAGTTCAGGTCCTCTTCCACTCCTTATCGAATTCTTTCCTCTACTCTTGGTAGTCTATGAATGTTATTAATGTAAGGAACAAGTTCGCTTCCTAGGGACTTGTGTCGTTGCGTAAAATACCCAAAAGCAGTTCAATGAGAAATAAGCAAACAAATTAAATAAAAAATCAATTTATTATTAGTAAAAGTCTTCCCAAGAATGACACTAAAAATTGGTTGCTTTCTACTTAACACCACTTGAACATGTCACCCACAAGTATACAAGGTTTCTGTAATATATGGAGGACGCCCTAAGGTCTTCTCACAAGGAAGTTATTAATTGTAATAACTTGATTAAAAACAAGAAATTACATAATCGAATTCAAGAAGGTATAGAGGTTGTGAAATTATGAAATTAAACTAAAAGAATGAATTGCACAGAATTGAGATAAATCTTTCAAGATAATGTAAGGTTTACAATTCAATCTAATTTCCAGCCTAAATTCTTAAACTTCCTATTAATATAATTTGTAGCTTTATTCTCTCTTCAATCAAATTAGCAACTATCAATTTAATAGTTCTCACATTCATAAAATAATAAATATCAATCGTTCGAAGTTACAAACTAAGCAATCCATAGAACTTATATTTCTAATTCATTCTTAGGGTAATTGCTTGTTTAGTTCCAATATCAAGTTTCATCTTTTCATTCTTAATCTTAAGACTAATAGGCGTCCAATCTATTAAACTAGCATTCAACATAACACAATCAATCCAGGAAAGATATATATTAACGAAAATTATTGAATCAAAACATTCAATTAAACCTAGATGCAAACCCCAGGTAAGAATAATTTAGCTCATCATCAAAATAAAAAGAATAATTATATTAATTGAATTCAAATCAATAAATTCCATTGTATCAAAAAGAAATTGAAACAAGAAAAAATCTAAAATCAAATCGATAGAATAGAGAACAAAAGAACCCTTAAATGATTACTAGGAATTCATTAACTTTATCCAACTCTCAATCAATGTTATGACAAACTAAACTAATTCACCCTAAGTTGTTCACAACGTTCAGTGTTTTAAAGAAAAGGTAAATCAGAAAGAATGAAGAAATCTCTCCTATCCTTTATGTGGCCACGTCTGCTCTCCTAAACTGCGGTTGGAACTCCCTTTTTGTTCTGATACTTCCCCCTCTTTCTAAATTCGATCCCATCATATTTTGATCATGATCTATTCACATAAATTCCTAGCTTTCCAATGGATCCTCTTTTGCTTAAAACAAAGCTTTGCAGCTAAAGTTATAGGTCAAAAACCAAGTGAAGGTCAGACCTGACTGAGATAAATTTCGTATCTCATTTTCAGCCTTTTTAGCCCCTCAAAATAGCACTTTGGGACCTCAAGTTTTATATAAAAATTATGGCCCAAGATGTTTTCTTGAATTTGATCTTTCAAATCACCTCATTAGGATCTTATAAGTCTCAAATATGTCTATGTAAAGCTCTAGTGCTCAGGTTTCCAATTTTGTAGAAATAATTTTTACTTTGAGCAAACAATTACTGGTCCAAATGAATTCGAATATCTACACATATAGGCTTCTTTAAAATCTTGAGATGTCCTCTAAACATTCTCTGAAGACCATGTTTAGATTTGGATTCTCCATCTATGTTAAAAACTATAAATAGACAAAATGCTTAGATTGTTGACATAGCCATGTTGCCAAGTCGTGTCTTGGTTTTTCCTCTATTATTCAATTACATTCTCCAAGAAGAAGGCACGTCCAAGTTTAGTCTAACTGGCCATATACTTTGTCTATCTCTGTTCTTTTTAAAGTCTTCTTCTCAAGTCCTTAAAGCTCAACCTAAACTCAAAAACCTAACAACAATCTTGAACAAAAAGAATAGAGAAGTCTAAAAATTAAACAAAAACTATCCAAATTCTAACACAAATTGCATTATAACAGAAGAGGAAGTATGCCAAGAAATAATGGAGGCTAAAGCTATGAAAAATCTTAAGATAAATGTTTTATTGTCACAAACTGTTGGACCCCGAACTTTTCTTAGAATTGAGAGTTAAAATTTGACATGAAATGAGAAATTGGTGGTGAATTAGTCATGTGTGAAGGAAAAGAAAATTCATGATTTAGAATGATTATGTGAAATGTTCTATGTGAGCAAATTCTAGTTTGAACAAATTGAAATGATATTGTGAGAATAATACATGAAATGGGTGTTTTTGAGTATTATGAAATTGATGTGAGGTTTTGGGTAAATTTTGTATTGTATTATGAAATTTATTAGTGAAAGTGTTAGATTTTGGAGATGTGAAAATCTGAAAATTTAAGGATGAATAGTAGCAAAAAATGCTAAATTGGATTTGAAACTTTATAAATTTTTTTGACTTGATTTAGGCAGTTTTTGATCAAATGATCTTCATGAAACTTGTAGTTCCTATTGAGAGCTTTTTATTGCCATAAAGTATGATAGTTTTCGATGTCGGGATTGAAAGCTATGACCATTCGAATTTAATTGCATTTTACGTTGTTTTTGAAAATGTTCTTAAGAGTAGGATTATGTATGTTGTGTTTTGAGGCCAATTCAGTACTGATGTGGTTTGTATTGAGTTAAGTGTTCTACATGAAAGTTGTAGATAAAGTTTATAGCTTTACAATGATGTATAATATGTTGTTTGTGGATGTGGGAATTGGAAGATGTGAATTTGTGAAGTTTGGATGTGGTATAGGATGACCAATTATCTAGTAGAAACTTTGATTGAAAAATCGACCCAGTTAGAGGTTGAAATTGCCTTTAAGTGCTTCATGAAAGTTTTAGATTATGTTTTGATCTTTCCATTGATATAAAGTATAGAATTTTTGGACTATGGAATAAGAAGTTATGATTTTTACAAGTTTCTGTTACTGTTTGGCATGATAATTAGTGGATAGAAAATTTGAAGTAGTTTTTGACTCCCTTAGAGGCTAAATTAATTTTTCTGTCCTTCATGAAAGTTGTAGGTTGCTCTTTGATCTTTGCATTGATATAAAGTATGACATTTTTTGGATCTTGGAGTTGAAAGATAGAAATTTTCAAAGTTGAGTCTTTGTTTAGGGAGACATTAAATGGGATGCAAATTTTGATTGGAAATTTGAGCACTTTAGAGAAGGAATTAGTTTTCGAGTTCTCATGGAAGTTGAAGAGCTTCTTTTTAGCTTTCTTTTGATACCAAGTTTGAAAATTTTGGACTCTTGAGTCAAAAGATATGATTTTTGGAAAATTCGGATATATATATATTTGAGAAAAAAAATGAAATGAAAATGGACCAGGGCACTCCTTGCCCTGGCAAATGCTCGCGAGGGCGAGCGAGCGGAAATGCTCGCCCAAGGCGAGCTGTTTGCCCGCGCGAGCGCTCTTGAGGGCGAGTGGGCGAAAACGCTCGCCCAAGGCAAGCTGTTCGCCCGCCGAGCGCTCTTGAGGGCGAGCGTGCGCTCGCCAACGCGCTGTCGTTCCCTCGCGTGTGACGTCGTCTGTGATCATCGCCCCATGCGACACCGTTTTGCTTCCCTTGCGCGCGAAACGCTGCCGTTTTGATCTCTTCGATTTTTGCCATTCTCCTCCCCTAATTCGACCCTTTTTCAATCTTTTGCTTGTATCTTTTCTGTTCGACATCCGATTGATTTGGTTTTTGAAGCGTTGGATTCCTAAGACAATTATCTAAATTAGCATAGGGAATTTATGATTTTTTAAGATTAAATTGAGGATGATGGATTTAATCAAAGTGAGTTGGGAAATTTTCTGAACATGGGTCAGTATTTTGGTGAATTCTTGATCTGTAGAGATCCAATTGAACTGATTCTAGTTGGAAAATAAAATAGAGACTTGGGACTACAAGTTATCCGAAGACATAGAATTTTAATTTAGATAATAATACTTTCAATTTCTCAATTGAAGTCGAGTTTAGTGTTCAATCTTAGATTAGCAAGAGCTGAAAGTATTTTGGTCATAACTTTTGCTCTAGTCATCCAAATGAGGTGATTCTTGATTTGGATTAAACTAACGAACTATGGCTACAAATGTTCTGAAGGATTCGAGTTTCAATTTAGTCTTTAAGAATGTCACTTTTCAGATGGAAGTAAATCGCTAAAAAATGTTTCAACATAGTGATAGTCCGAAATGTTTGGAGTATAACTTTTGGAATAGTGAACCAAATTAAATGATTTTGGTGGGGTTATGAAACTGAGACTATAAGGAACATTTCTCTATAAGGAAGTTTTAGCAAATTCCTTCAATTTGATGATTTGAAAAATGTCCTAAGTTAAGCATGATTTAATGAATTTTGAGACTTTGTTTTAATTTATGATTTTTGAGGACTTAATTAGCATGTTAATGTGAATAATTAGTATGTAAATTTGAGTAAGAGCATATGGGATAAATTGATTGGATTAAATTAATTAAAGTGTTAGAAATAAAAGTGTAAAGAAGGCATGAAGGGCAAAATTGGAAGGTTACTTAAGCTTTTAAGTTTCTAGGCTTATAAGGAAGGGCTTAATGGTCTTTTTGCATTCATTAAAGACAATGTAAAGGGGCTGTCGTTTAAGAAGGATGAAAGGCACGAAATTAGAAGGAAAAAGAAAGAAAAGAAAGAAAGGAGGAGAGGGCTTTCGGTGGAGAAGAAAAAAGAAGAAAGAGAAAGTCCAGGGTTTCGATTTTCTTGAGTTTCAAGGAGAATTTTAAGATGATTCAAGAGGAAAAAGGTGGAAGAGCATGAGAGCTTCCTATGGAGCTAACAAATTAATAAATTAGTGAAGGTTTAGGGTAAGAGGAAGATTTTGCTTTGTTAAATTGTGAAAGGATTTTGGTTTAGATAGCTTGAATATTGTATGGGTTTAAGTTTACTAAGCTCAATTTTGGTGATTTCATGGTTTAAATTGCTCAATTTTGGATGGTTATTAATTAGGGATTTTGTCATGAATTAGGGAAATTAAGAGAAGGAATGGAGAAATTGATGCTTTGGACAAGTTACAAGCATGGAAATGAGGTGGGTACCATGTTTATATTTTGAATTATAAGTTTTGGAAAAATCAAGAAAAGAAAATATTTCCGAAAATTTTTGTTTCCGAACGATTTTTAAAAAATTGTTTCAAAGGTTAAATTCATTGTTTTAAATGATTTGATAAATTGATAAAAAGTCTGAAATTCGTTATTTATGAATGAATTGATAAATTATGGAAATTGTTAAATTCATTATGTTTGAATGTTTTGATAATCACAATAAGTGTTGCATTCTTTGGTTATGAATGATCGGAAAATTGTTATGTGATTTTGATTTGTTATGTGAATTTGAATTTGCAGAATTGAGAATGAAAATTTGGTTGCTATATGACACGATTATGAGAATTGAGTTTTCGAAATGTGTCTTCGGGCAATCCGATTTTCAAGTGTGATATGTGTTATGTGGGTTTGGTTAGGTCCCATAAGTTGAGTCAAGTGCACTTATCTTCTTTTTATAGGCTTCGCCCGCCTGCCCGCTAGTGGCATTGGAGCTCCGTTACGGACTCCCATAAGTTCACGGCTACACTGGACCGCTATGTGGGAAAGTGTAGTACGTTCTGTTCACGGCTGCATAGGACGGCTATGTGAAAATGTGCAATACGTTCTGTTTTGGACCGACCCAAACGATTCTGATGTGTTTATATGTTTTTGATTTTGTTTATATGTGATGCATTTATGTTTCGGATTTGTTCGTGAATTCATTGATAAATTGAGAAATTTTTGAACAAAAGAGTTTATTTCATAAATTTTCTACTGTGAGATTTTCATAAAATGGCAAAAGTTTGGAAAAATGATTTTTGCTTATTTTTCGATTTATAAACATGTTATCCATGAGCTGTCAAGCTCACCCCCTTTCATCCCGATCTCCAGGTTTCGAGCAGGAGATTGGATGAAAGAAAATCAAGACTTTTGTTTGAATTTGCATATCTTGTGTTTTGTGTATTTTAGATTTTGGTATTGGTTTTGTATATGGCTTGGAATGCCATTAAAGTTTGTAGTGCATTTATTTTGAAATGTAAGTGACTTCTGGACTTGTGTATGGATTTGAGATATAAATTTGTGTATAGTTATGATGTATGGATGGGATTGATTGAATTATGGATTTGTATATGGAATAGAATAGTGAATTATGGTTTGGTATATATAAATTGTATATTGATTGTGTTTTGGGTTCCGGACGGGAGGTCCGATGATGTTGATGATTGAGAATTATTTGAAGTGCTATGTAGATGATGATGATTGAATGTGTTTGGTTATGATGGGATTCCGGACAGGAGGTCCGATGAATTGTAATTTTTGAGCTGAGATATAGAAGTGCTTATTGTGTATGAATTGTGATTTGGATATATAGATATGCGTGTTATGTGTCTATTGGCAAAAGAAAAATAAGAATTGGTTAAAAAGAAGATTTATGAGATATGTATGAATGGGAAAGATAAAATGTTTGAGTTTATGGAATTGAGAAATTCCAAATGGAAAATTGGAATGTTTTTTAATAAAGATGGACAAAATGAAAGAAAAAATTTTTATACCGTTTCGAATAGGGTTAGATCAAAAAGTGTCTTAAGGTTTACAATGCTAATCTAGTTTTCTCTAAGGATATGCGTTATCGGATGTCGGAATTTCATAGTTAATTTGACCATAAGTTTGATTGATCCTAGAAGTTAAGTTTTTGGTTCTTAAGCGATTTGTTTTTCGTTGAAATCCGTTCCTTCGATTCCGCTATTTGATTTTTGTTTTCGCTTTTGATTCTTTCGCCTTTTGATTCTATTCGATTTCTTTGGCTCCTTAGGATTTAGATTTCATTCCGTTCTTTTGTTTCACTTCGTTTCCGTTTTTCCGGTTAGGCTCCGGTTCCGAAATCGGGTCCCAACACAAACTTCACAACTTTTTTTCAAAATGTAGAAATATTCCTAAGAATGTTAAAGAGAAAGCTCGCTATATTGAGGAAGAGAATCAAGAAGACTCTACTTTATTGTTGGCTTATAAAGGAGAGGAAGGCATGGAAAATAGTACTTCATGTTTGGAAACTGACACTAACAACCATATGTGGGAGTAAATATATGTTTGTGGAAGTCAATGAGTTCATAAATGGCAATGTAACATTTGAAGATGCATCCAAGATTCCTATTTAAAGCAAAGGTAACATCTTACTCCGATTGAAAGATGGAAGGCATCAGTTTATTTGAAATGTCTATTATGTTTAAATATAAAAAATAATATACTAAGTTTGGGATAACTCTTAGAGAAAGTGTTGGACCCCAATCTTTAAGTGAATTTTAGAAATATAAAAAGTATGAAATAAGTAAGTTTGTATATGAAGATTGTAATAGATGTGTTTATGTTTCAAGAAATTGATGAGAAAAGGAATTGATAGATTATGATGACTTTGAGATTTAAATAGATTTGTATGATTTATAAAAGTTAAAGTGAATGAGGTTATTGAAAATTAAGCTTAAAATCAAGAAATAAAGAGAAAAAGTGTGAAAATTTGAAGAATTAAGAAAGTTGACTTTTGGTGGTAGAAAGTTTGACTTGAGAGTTGACTTTTAGATTTAGGCCAAATTTAAGAAAATAATCTACATGAAACTTGTAGCTACTGTTGAGAACTTTCTGTCGCTATAAAGTTTGCTATTTTTTGATATCGGGAGTAAAAGTTTTGATCAGTCAAAGTTAGGGTTAGTTTGAAAAATGCTATGAAAAGTGGAATTGTGTATACTGTGTTTTGAGGCAAATCGCCGGATTGATGTGGTTTGAATTGAGTGAAGTGGTCTTCATGAAAATCATAGAAGATTTTTTCAAGCTTTAAAATGATGTATAATATGCAATTAGTGGATGAGAGAATTGGGAGTTATGAAATTTGGAAGTTTGGATGTCTTATAGGTTGACCTATGTAATGGCTGAATCTTTGACTGAAAAATTTACTTAGTTAGAGGTTGAAATTACTTTTAAGTTCTTCATGAAAATTTTAGATTATGTTTTGATCTTTCCATTTATGTAAGTATGCAATTTTTGGATCATGGGATAGGAAGTTATGATTTTTGGAAGTTTCTGTTACTATTAGGCATGATCATTAGTAGGCAGAAACTTTGAGTGGCTTATTAACTCCCTTAGGGGCCAAATTGATTTTTTTTAGCCCTTCATGAAAGTTGAAGATTTTGTTTTGATATTTACATTGATATAAAATAGGACATTTTTGGACCTTGGAGTTATAAGATAGAAATTTTCAAAGTTGAGTATTTGTTTAGGGAGACATTAAATGGGGCAGTAACTTTGTTTGGAAATTTGAGCACTTTAGAGATGGAATTGATTTTCGAGTTCTTCATGGAAGTTGTAGAACTTCCATTTAGCTTTCTTTTGATACCCAGTTTGTAAAATTTGGAGTTCTGAGTCAAAAGATATGAGTTTAAAAATTGAGACGTTGGTTAAGAAGAAAGAGTCGCAGGTTCATTGGAATGTCGCGGTCGTGCATACGCACGATCTCGACTCTGCAAGATCATCGGAAAGTCGCGATCGTGCACGCGCACGATCGCGACTCCGTTGGCATGCACGACCGCGACTTCCCTATTTGTTTAAGAAAAGAAATTTTCTGAACATACTCCACTCTTTTGCTAATAACTTTTCCGTCCGACATCCAATTGGCTTGATTTTTGAAGCGTTGGATTCCTAAGACTTTCAATTTCTGAATTGAAGTTCAGATTTATATGCAGTCTTGGATTAGGAACATCTGAAAGTATTTTGGCCATAACTTTTGCTCTACTAATCCAAATGAGTTGATTCTTGATTTGGATTAAACTAGAGAAATAGAGCTACAAATGTTATGAAGGACTCGAGTTTTAATTTAGCCTTTACGATTGTCAATTTTTGGATGGAATTAAAGTGCTGGAAAATGTGTTAGCATAATGACTATCCGAAATGTTTTGGAGCATAACTTTTGATGTAGTGCTCCAAATTGTATGATTTTGGTGGCATTATGAAATTACGACAATAAGGAACAATTCTCTATAAGGAAGTTTGAGCAAATTCCTTCATTTTGATAGTGAGAAAAATCTTCTAAAGTAAGCATGAATTAAAATCAAGTTCAAGGGCATATGTGGAAGATCACATAAAGAATTAAGACTTTAGGCTTAAGTGGAAGGGCAATTTGGTCATTTAGCCCTCATTAAATG
>JANZLD010000002.1:26102264-26112891 GCA_026413575.1 Erythroxylum carthagenense | reverse complement strand
TCTATTTGATATATTAATATTATGATTTGGTCAGAGTTGATATTAAGAAGAATTATTGAGGGTATATTAGGTAGTATATATTTATTATGTTACGTTCCATCCTAAACCCCTCAAATCGGAGATTTCTTATTTTCACTGTTTAGGATGGAATGGAACGTAACATGAAACCCTCCACTTCCATCCCATTCCATCCCATTTCATTAAGAAACCTTCAAACAAACAATGGAAGTATATTACGTTCCATTTCATTCCTTCCCTAACTATCGAAACAAACAGAGCCTTAGTGTTCAATAGCTGGCTATGACCTATCCCTCTAAGTCTCCCTCTTTCTTTCTACTTTTCTCCTTTAATTTCCATGCTCATAATTATTGGTGGGTCCTCTGTCTTCCTCGTCCTCTCTACTCTCCTGGTCCATTATTTTTCTGTCATCAACAATCCACAACCCTACTGATGCTTCTCAAAGATTTTTTCTCAAGGTTTCACTTTCACTTTCACCTTCTCTACTTAACTTTCTCATTTCATAGTCCACCTTGTTCTAGTTTCACCATTTGCCTAAAATTCTACAACTTGGTGTCCATCCCACTTTTCATGGATTGAATTTTAATTTCATGGATCCAACTTTAGCTATTGGCTACTGGTGAACAAGTGACGCTGTGGCGGTTATGGGATGAGCTTCTGACTGCTTATCATTTTTCGTGTGGCATGTGCGTGATTATCTGCCTGCGTCATGCCTGTTGTGTTTCTAGTTAATTTTTTACATTTAAATCCTTTTATATTTTGAACTTTATGGTACGACCGATATTTCTAATATGATACAGTACTAGCTGAAATGACCGATAAAAAAATTACTATTGTTTTGTACTTTTTTCAATCGACTGGTAAAATACGAAATTCAGTACTTTAATTGTCATCTTTCAAATCATGACACTTCTGAAATTTGTGTTTCAGGATCTCCATTATATAATATACATATGCTCCAAAGGCGACTGTATGCTGACATTATGTTCCCTCGATTCCCATAATATTTCCATAACATACACCTTTTTCTATAAATTCTTTATAAGTTTTTTCTTTTTTTTTGGTGAGAGGGAAAAGATACAAAGCCTAAGCACGAAAGACTGCCTCAAAAGAGGCATCAAGGGCTAGACGCCGGCGAAGACTTGGAGGAGGAGCTTCCCAGATAGACCAGCGATAGAAGTGAGAAGCACCATGTTTGGCTAAAGGATCAGCACATTGATTGCCCTCTCTAAGGGTATGAACAACAGAGCAAGCCCACGCCTTCTGCATCAACTGCCTAATATCCACAAGAACATGCAGGTAAGGATGGGAAGGAGGACTGGAGCCTGTGACCAGAGTTACAGTAACCTGAGAGTCAGATTCTACAACAATGTGACGAAAGTCGCGCTGCCAAGCCAACACTAGGTCATGATGGATCGCGAGGAGTTCCACAAGTAAGGCGGGGGCAAGGCCAATGTATCCCGAAAAGCCCACTATTCAAGCACCATTCGTATCACGAAACAGGCCTCCCAGACCTGCATCTCCTGGATTGCCAGCCGAGCTACCATCCACATTAAGCTTAACAAACCCAAGAGACGGGGCTGTCCAGACATCCCAGCGGGGGGAGGAGGGGGTGCGAACCGAAGAGCAAAAAAGAGAACAGTCATCAAAGAGCCGATAAAACCACCAGCGTTGCCCCTCAATCGACAGAATCTCAGACTGGATAAGTTTTATTGGTTACTACTTGAAAAGCTTTTGTAAGCTCAATAGTATTAAAAAAAATTATTTTTATTCTATTTCATTATTTAATAAAAATTTAATACTATACTTGTTGTTTTATAAGCTATAAAATTCCGTACAGTATTTAGATCAAATGGATAAGAAATTAGAAAAAAAAATATCAGACTAAAAATTAGTGTCATAGCCAACCAACTCATCTAACCCAAACATAACCCTAGTAAAACCATGGAAGATATAGAGAAAGATATAAAAATTCAATTAGATTAAATCACACAATTAATTAATAAATTAACATTAGATTAAAAAAATAATTCTTTAAAATATGAACTTATAAAACCCATCACTGATCAAGACGAAATAATTTATAGATATGAATCAGATCAAGAAGTATATATGGATATTAAGAACACCAATAATAAAATCTTTAAATCTAAAATCGATAATCCTTAAAACTCTTATATAGCATACAATTTATTATAAAAGTCTACAACTTATAATAGAAAAATCAAATTAGTTATAATTTTATCTTCTTAATAATCTTACTTTACAAAATGATATCAAAAATTTTAATATAACAAATTTGTAGCAAAAATCCTTTAGACTCTAAAAAGAATACTAATAATCAATTAATTGAAATAAATCTAAAAGATCCTACATAGGAAATCAATATTAAAAATAATATCCCATATACATAACAAGATGTTAAAGAATTTTTCACTGAATGTTCAAAATTATTACACAAACAATTAATAGCACCAAGCACAAGTAAACAATATGCTCCAACCTTCTATGTAAATAACCATTCAGAACAAAAACATGGCAAAAGAAGAATGGTAATTAATTATAAAGAACTAACTAAAGCTACTATAGGTGATGCATACAAATTACCTAAAAAATATTATATTATTACTAGATTAAAAGGACATTATTGGTTTACCACACTAGATGCCAAATCTGGTTATTGGCAACTAAGATTATACGAAGAAACAAAACTATTAACATCTTTTATATATCCACCACAAAAATATTATCAATGGAATATATTACCTTTCGGATTAAAACAAACTCCAGGTATTTATCAATGATTTATGGATAACAATTTAGAAGGATTAGAAGAATTTACGTTAGTCTATATTGATGATATTATTATATTTTCAAATAAAGATAAAGAGGATCATTTGAAAAAGTAAAGTAGAAACAGTTCTCACTGGATGTCAACAAAAAGGATTAATTTTAAGAAAAAAGAAAATCAAATGAGCCCAACAAAAGATTGAATATTTAGCATAGAATTTAATAATAGATTTTAAAATTATAACCTAATATTCTTGAAAATTTACGATAATTTCTAGAGACGTTAAAAATATCACTGAAGTTCAAAATTTTCGTAGATTATTAAATTATATATTTGATCAAGGATTTCTAAAAAATTTAGCTAAAGAAAGAAAACAAAGTTACAACTTAAATGCAGTATAAAAACCTAATGGACATGAACAAAGGAAAATACAACAACGGTACGTATACTCAAAAATCTCTGCAAAGATTTACCAACATTATACAATTGTAATGTTAAAGATACATCACCGGTACAAATTGATGCAAGTATAGATACATAGATTGGTTGCCTTTTAGCACAACCACTCAATTCAAGAAAATATTTTTTATGTAAATACATTAATGAGACTTTTAATCCCAATAAAAGGAAATATCTCATTCACAAAAAGGAAACACTTGCATATATTAAAACATTAAGAAGATGGAAATCGGAAACTAGATTTATTACCTGTCGAATTTCTAATTCAGAAATATTCCAAATATTTATGTGGATTTACTAAATATAATATTAAAACAAATTATAATCGAGGTCGATTAATTAGATAGCAATTAGAATTAAATCAATATAATTTTCAAATTAGTTATATAAAATCTTTTACTAACAGTTTTTCAGATACATTAACCAAATAATGGAAATAGGTATCCTCAACCTAAAGGATTCACTCACTAAGAAGGAAGTGGAACTATAAGATCTCCAACAGCAAGTAGAAACCATAACAAAAGAAATTAATCAGTTAAGAGTAACCATCACTTTTCTTAAGAGACAACAAGCATCTATTGGTCAAACACCACCGCCTTTGCAACCAATTACACCTCAACAAATATCGCAAACTACTTTTATCTCATCCACTACTAAAAGCCTACAACTAAAAATAGCCACTCCTTTACCTCAAAAACAACAAGACATGTCAGAATTCAAAGTATATGTCATTTTCAATGGACCCATAACTGGACTATATGATGAACGACACAAAGCAACTATCCATATCACGGGCAAACCTTCAATAATTCACCAGAGTTATACCAATAGATCTGAAGCAAAAAAAAAAAAACATTAGCTGAATTCAAAGCCCCATCTCTCATACCCCATTATAAAGAAGCCTTAGAAAAACCACAAGAAGACACAAAGATGAAAATATTGGGAAGACCTGTCCAAATGGACAAAATAAATTCAGTACCTACAGAAGCACTTAAAGAGGAAATGAGACGAATTACTACATACATTTTTAATGAATGCTTTCAAGCGTTAAATGATTGGAAGGATGACCAAGAATTATTTTAGTATTATCCTCAAAATCGAGGCAGACATGAACCTAAAGCCATTGTATTCCCTAAAGTTGATGCACTCACCACTTACCTATTTTTTTCAAAGTGGCTTAGTAGATACCATTTATTTAACCAATCTAAATATCATTTCTGAATTTCTAGCAAAATTCATCCTTGTAGTAAAAAACTATAAAGAACGCTTTGCAAAGAAAAGAGACATTTTTATCAAAGTCTTTAGCAGTTACCCTATCTTCAAGAAAGCAAATAATTTCAAAGATCCAGACATACAACTATCTCAAATAGCTAGCTTATATACAAATTGGATTTAGCAATGGAATGTATCCACCTATTAATAATCCTCCAAAATACAATTTTGATTGGGATCTCATCAATTAGCTCAACTTACATTACCTTGAAGGGGTTTACAATCAATGCATCAAAATTATCCAAGAATCAATGATCAAGCTGAATTACAGAGGACCCAACTTATTGATGACATCAAGCTATAGAACAAACATCTCTAAAGATTCCCTTCAGATTATCAAAAAAGTGGAAGAATTATTTTTAACATTATCAGGAGGATTCACCACTCTCTTAGAAGATTGGAAAAATGCAATTTGTCAATAATTCTGTCAATATCCAACTTATACATGTCCATACTACCCTTCTACATCCAAGGAACAAGACAAAGATGACACTTCATATGTAGATGTAATTATCGAAGAATAAAATGTAACAATTTTATAAAAAGCATTCAATTATTAATAGCCAACTGTCGGGCACTACAACAGAAAAAGGGGATTCTTTAGACAATAATTCAGGAATCTACTTTTGCTATTCTTTTATCTTTATCTTTTACTTTTTATTTTCTTTTCATTTTTTAGTTATTGGATGCTACTAAGTGCCCTCTCTAGATAAGGTAACATAGAGCATTTGCTCAACATGAAGAAATAAAAGCTCAGTTATCATATTCCTGTCTAAACTCTTCACAATCCCGTTCAAACCTAAGGATTGGCATTATAGAAGAAAAAGAGCAAAACATGTATGACTTTTTGTGTTTTTATCTTTTCATCATTTCTACATATTTGATTTCAGTTTATTAAATTTCTACTATTCCTATTAAATTACATTTGAAAGCCCTCTTCTAGTTAATTTATTCTATTTATCTCTTGATAAAATGCCTATTTGTACCGATTGTAAAAATATTCATCTATTAATAATACATACTGAATGAAACTTCAACTTAGTAAAAAAAATGTATTAAAACTTTTAGAGATACTTATAACTATCTAGAACATATAAATGATTCTGAAATCTCTTAATAAAATTAAAGAAATTTTAAATAGAGATACAAAAAAATACAATCAAGAAAGATCTAAATTAAAACAACTATATAAACAATTTCAAGAACACTATAAAATTCATTATTCATGAATACTTGTCCTATTTGTCAATTTATGTTAAAATTTTCCTAATGAATAACTGTTCAATCTGCAATCAACTACAAACATAATTCATTTGTTTAGAAAATTTAGTCACTAAATATAGATTAGAAAAACATTATTATGAATGAAGATATAATTATTTACAATTTTGTAGTAATAATAATGGTTTAATTCCTATTAAAGAAAGATTAGATATTGCAACTACCCTTTATAATTTATATAACCAAATTTTAGTTCATAAACACAACAAAATAATAGAACGTCAAAGAATTCCTCATTAATATGAATGAAATAACTCATGGATCTAATAATAATATTAATAATATTTTAGATGTAGATACTTTATAATTAATCGAATCTACTGGAAGTTTCCATATTAATACGCTAATTTAGAAGAAAAAACAAATAGAAAAAACGCAATTAAATCTAAAAGATGGACAAGATATCACACACCATCCATTTAAAAATTTAATTAATAGAAAAATATCATTTATTATGGAAAATTTATACATGAAACATCTATTAGAATTGATCAATATAATGGACATATTCTAATAAGTTTAATAGACCAAGAACAAATTTATAAACAGTTACAAAAAATCCTTGAGTGGGTAGGAGCTAAAGCAAAGGAGATAGGGGGTTTAAATTATGGCACTCAGGAAGTACGTGGAAGCAGAATGGGGTCGGCATCTTAGTGGATAAGGGACTTATAAACAGAGTAGTAGAGATCACCAGGGTTAATGATAAGATAATGGTGGCATGAATTGTTTTAAACAGTGTGGTTCTTAATGTAATTTGTGCTTATGCACTGTAAGCTAGCATAGACGAACAACAAAAACATACATTCTGGGAGTCGCTGGAGGGGGTGTTTATACAAATCTCTACTACTGAGCAGATCATACTAGAAGGGGACTTTAAAGGGCATACAGGGATGGAATCAAACGATTATACAGGCATTCATGGGGACTTCGACTATGGCACTAGAAATGCTAATGGGGTTAATTTATTAGACATGGTCGTAGCTTATGAGTTAGTAATAGTAAATTCCTACTTACGAAGCACACTTGGTGATGTTTCAGAGTAGCACAACCAAGACGCAAATCGATTATCTCCTTGTCAGGACAATCGCCCGATCATGGTGTAAGGATTGCATAGTACTTTCGACAGCCTACCTATCAATCCAACATAAATTGTTAGTTTTAGATCTAGAAATTAAGGGATCGAGAGCATAGCTATTTACCAAGCCATGTCGCAAAATCAGATGGGGGAGATTCAAAGGGGACATGGTGGAACATTTTATGACTCAGGTTAGGAATGATGCACTATGGGCTGTGAGTGGGGATGTGAATCGGATGTGACAGGGAGTAGCCTCAGTAGTGAGAGAGACCACTATTAAACTCCTAGGAGTTTCTAAAAGACAGGGGAGGGGATGGATAGAATCTTGGTGGTGGTCAGACGAGGTACAGGGGACGGTAAAAGCGAACAAGAGAGCTTTTAAAGATCTTCTAGCAAGTGCTACAGAGGAGGAGCGGATAATTAATAAAGTGAGGTATAAACAGGCAAAACAGTAGGCAAAGAAGGCTATCTCAGTTCCTAAAGGTGAAGCTTACGAGACTATGTAAAGGGAGTTGGATACAGTCAAAGGAGCACAAAGTATTTTCAAAATAGTGAGAGCTAGGGCACGTGCGACGACGGATTTTAACCAAGTATGTTGTATACGGGATGAAGTAGGACAGGTACTCACAAATGGACAAGCCATCAAGCAGAGATGGAAGAGATACTTTTATGGCCTATATAACGAGGACATATTGGTCAACATCGAGCTAGGGGAAACTCCCGTGTCGGGAACATGTATAAACGAGTCCTTATGGGAGAAGATAACAAGGAGAGAAATTATAAAGGCTTTGAGGGGGATGGGAAGTGGAAGGGCGGTAGGACCGGATGACATTCCTATAGAAGTATGAAAGAAAATAGAAGCTGTCAGTTTTGAGTGGTTAGTTCAGCTCTTTAATGTGATCCTCGAGTAAGCCAGAATACTAGATGAATGGAGATTGAGTAGGTTAATTCCTTTGTACAAGACCAAAGGAGACATTCAATAATTCCAAAACTATTGAGGCATCAAATTACTCAATCATACCATGAAGCTATGGGAGAAGATAATTGATAAGAGAATCCAGAGAGCTACTTCTATATCGACCAACCAATTCAGGTTTATGCTTGATAGGTCGATGACAGAAGCAATACATCTACTTCGACGACTAATGGAATGCTATCGAGAATGAAAGCGGGATCTGCATATAGTTTTTGTCGATTTGGAGAAGGCATGTGACAGGGTTCCTAGAGAGTTCTTGTGGTGGTGTTTGGAAGCAAAGGGCATTCCTAGGATGTATATCAGGGTGATTAGGGATATGTATGAAGGATCCTTGACTAGCATAAGGACAATAAGAGGCGTCACAGATGCATTCTCTATTAGTGTTGGACTACACCAAGGCTCGGCTTTAAGTCCTTTTCTATTCACAATAGTATTAGATGAACTTACCAACCATATTCAAGGAGAGGTACCTTGGTATATGTTATTTGCGGACGATATTGTCCTAGTAGATAAGACCAAAGAGGGGGTCAATGCCAAGTTAGAACGTTGGAGAGCAGAGTTAGAGTCGAAGGGTTTTAGAATGAGCAAGTCCAAGATGGAGTATTTAGAATGTAACTTTTCAGGTAGCCAGATGGTACGAGGGACGGTGGTAAAGATTGACACTGACATCATATCACAGAAATCGAGTTTTAAATACCTCGGATCCATCATGCAGAGAGATGGTAATATAGATGACAATATATTACATCGTATTCGATCTGGGTGGACCAAATGGTGGGGTGTTCAGGTGTTTTATGTGATCAAAAGGTCCTTATAAAACTCAAAGGGAAGTTCTATAAAATGGTTATTCGGCTAACCATGTTATACGGGGTAGATTGTTGGCCTACTATCGTAGCCATACGCGTCAGTTGTTGGTAGCAGAAATGCATATGCTTAGGTGGATGTGTGACATTACCATAAGTGATAGGGTACGGAATCTGATAGTGAGGGCCAGAGTCCAGGTTGCTAGTATTACAGATAAGTTGCGAGAGAAAAGGTTTAGATGGTTTGGGCATGTGCGCAGGATGCCCTCTGATGCATCAATATGAAGCAGTGAGATAATAAACCTTAGTGGCTATAAGAGGAGGAAAGGAAGGCCTTACAAGACCTGGAGGGAAGTGATCAAGAAAGATATATTAGAGTTGGCTCTCACTGAGGAGTTGCTATAATTAGGAAAGTCTGGCATGATAGGATAAGGGTAAATGATACCCATTAGAGTCCTCACGTCTCTTACTTAAATGATAGGAAATACAACCCCATGTCCTTTACACCTTTGCGTGTAGAAAGTTGCTGCTCAAGGTTTCAGGTTAGGCGTAGTTAGGGACAGACCTAAAATCATACCTTAAAACTATAGAAGTGTTATTTCCTCAGGGTAGGTAAGTGTCGACTTCTAGAGCGACTAGCGATAACAAGAGCCAGTCTTTACAAGAGTAAGGTAATAGCTGATTTGGCCAACCATCAGATATGTCCTTTTTGTCTTGTATTGCGATTCTAGTTACTGAATTTTTATGCGTGTCAATTCTTTTATTATTTCTGTTATTCTGCATCACTTTTGTTTTACATGTCACATTTACATGTGAGTCTACCGGAAAATAGCCTCTTTATGATGTAGAGGTAAGGCTGCATACTATAAGACCTCTCCAGACTTCATTTCACTGCGGGACTTCGGACTGGGTGTGATGATGATGATGACATCTTTCTACAATCCAAATTTTGTTAAAATCCACCTTCAAAGGATAGATTCACCTATAAGCATGACTATAATTGATGAAAGAATGACTTATTTAAAAGATCAAGTAATTGGAATCATGAATGGAAATCTAGCTTATGGAAAAATCAAATTTAATACTCGCCTTAAATTAGGAATTCTTTACAATCACAAATTTTAGATGAAATAATAATTATAGCTTATAAATTTTATTGATAAAATTTAATAACAACATGACAATATCATTTTCAATTATTTATCAAATAAGATATGCTTTCAATAATTTTTATCATATCATTGAATTTAAAAATACATATCGAATTCATATCGACCAATTATTTAACGATGTAGAAAAAGTTGGAATAAATTTAAAAACTAGATTAAGAGAATTACCAAATATTAAATATCCTATAAAACTACAAAATATAACAAGTTTAGATGATACTCCTTGCTTATCTTTATGTGAAAATAAAATACTTAAAAAAGAACATATTCCTTTAAGATGACAATTTGTAAGATTAGAAAAACCTATTAGGTCTCTTGAACGTGATATGTCAAGTGAAAAAGTAGAAAAGAATATAGAACAATTAGTTAATGAATTAGTTAATATTAAAAGACAACTTCAAGAGTTATCAGGTCGTCTTAAGAATACATTATGAGTGTTACTAAGCAATTATTTGAATTATTCGATAAACAAATTAATATTGAAATTCAATTAAAGGAATTAATTATTGTAGTATATGTTGGGTTTTGGGTCCACTCCTAAGTGGAGCCCAAAGCCTAACATATATAAGGGGTTTTAAAACCCTAAAGAAGTGAGTTCAGCCGGAAGAGTAGAAGAGAGCAGCCGGAAGAGAAGAGAGAGAGGAAGAGAGAAGGAGATAGAGAGAAGAGAGAGAGAGAAGAAAAAAGAATTTTCATTTTTTTCAGATTTGTGCAGTAATCTTCTAACCTTCGATCGGATGGTGATTTCTTGTCGGATCGACCTGAAATTTTAACCAGAGGTTC
>JANZLD010000002.1:26049422-26061575 GCA_026413575.1 Erythroxylum carthagenense | reverse complement strand
TATTAAATAAATAAAATTTAAAAATAATATTGAATAGTTATTAAACAAGTAAGATTAAAAAAAGTGTATTTTAAAAAATAATTATTAAAATTAAAAAATATTAAATTAATATGATTTTCAAAAAAGGATAAAACTAATAGAAATAAAAAAAATGTCGCGGAAGACATTCCGCGACGTTTTTAAAAACGTCGGGGAATACATTCCGTGACGTTTCTAAAAACGTCGTAGAATACATTCTGTGACGTTTTTTTTAAAATGTCGCTAGTTATCTAAACTTTTAGTGATGTTTTTAAAAACGTCGCGAAATGTCAGTATTTTTTACGACGTTTTTCATAAAACATCGTAGAAAGCTTTTACCTACACCACATTCCACGACGTTTTTTGTGACGTTTTTTAAAACGTCGCAAATGCTCTTCTGCGACGTTCTTAGACCTTTTGTGACGTTTTTAAAACGTCACAAAAGGGCTTATTTTCTTGTAGTTTCTCTAGTCTCTCAAGACTCTTAAGAACTCCCTATTATGTCAAACTAGTTCTCTCATCTCATATGTAGTCTATTTATACTCAAAATAATCTAATTGTCTTTAAAAACAAAAATTAATCATTAAAATAATTAGTAACGGTAATATTGGTTGACCATTTTGCATATTAATTAATCAATCAATATAGTACTTTGGTCAACCATATGGTCACAACTCTTAATGCATGTTTTGAAAAATGACTATGTAACTAATCTATCAAAAATCCTAACATTGGTAGCCCAAATCACCAATCAACAAAATTTCTTAAAATAAGTATTTTTATAAAACTTATCAAGTTCTTTCTAATATCAAAACGTATTCCCTTGACAAATGCTTGATTTAAACATTTCAAAAGTTCCCTAAAATTTTGTTTAAAATCAAGAGATTTTCTTTTAAAAGAAAATATTTTTATTTTATTATGAAAATTTATTTATTATGCCTTATATGTAAAGTATCATGCAATGAATGAACTTTTACTTCACTAAAATAATTAGGATAAGGTTACAAGAAGAATTATAATGATTTGCTTAACTGTTATTATATGCTTAACTCTTCTTTATTCTTGATCCTTCACTTGAATTTTATGTGTACTCCACTTTGCACTTTTTTTTCATCTTTGATTGCTCATATATATATGTTTCAATTGTCTCCTTTACTTGCTTTACTCTTCCATTGAATTTTATCTTTTACATATTAATTTACTAATATCATTAGGAATAAAAACATTAATAGTAACATTTTTGTTATTGTCAAAATTATAGGTTAAAGTATTAGTTAGCCCTATAATTTATGTAGAAAAATTAATGTTTGTTCCAGTTTTTATAAATATCAAATTCTAATAAAAATAACTATGTTTTAATATATTAGCAATTATTACCTAATAATCAATAATAATTGTTGGTAGTTTCAACTATTTATGTAGTTAGTATATCGATAAATGGAAGAACTTGTATATAAATATCTTAAAATATTTATTATCTAATACGAGTCAACTCCCATATTTTAAAATATTTTGTTGGTATAAGCTAGAAATTTAAAAGTAGCTTGACGGAAAAAAGAATATAAATAAGAGGTCTATAAAAATAAGTGATTAGATAACGAATTATATAAATTTAATACTACTTGATTGTTTATTATGAAGTAGTTTCTACAGATAGATTGCAATAGGCTACATGTAAAATAAGTATATATAAATATGTAAGAAGAAGCCAGATTGCTGGTCCTTGTCTTTTCCCTAATATCAAATTGTTGACGTCTATAACAACTTGGGAGAAACTTTTATAGGCATTCCACGGGAAGGGATTGGAAGAGGATCCATGATGATTTGCTCGTCAGGGTAGAGTAAAGACCAGTCGTATCTAGTCACCACATAGTGCACGAAGATTAGGATGTTGAGCTTGGCCATTTGGTACCCTGCGCAAACTCTTGGTCCTCCTCCAAACGGAAGGTACACATATGGCGGAATCGCCTCCTCGAACCTGCCAGGATTGAAACTGAGTGGATCCTTGAAATACTCTTCATCGTAATGTGTGCCATACGTTGTCCATAACACCTGCAAGCAAAACAGAGGTCATTAGAAATGAAACTTAAAAACAAATCTATCTTATAGACATAGCTGATGAAACTTCAAGAAACTAAATTCTATTAGCATGGTTGGATATTGTTGAACATGTGCACTACTAAACTACTACCAGTGAGCTTCTTTTAGAAGCTTAAGTTGAATAAGTGTAGATGGAGGGAAATCACAATTAGAAGAGAGTGCACCTTCCATCCTCTGGGAATGGTAAATCCTTCAAATTCAATATCTTCAATTGCTTTCCTGAAGGATCCAAAGATGGGAGGAAAGAGGCGCATGCTCTCACGTGCAACTTGCCAAGTATACTTCATCTTCTTCACATCTTCCAATGTTAGATAATTGTCATCATCCACTCTTTTCTTCTTCTTTATTTCAGCATGTTCTGACCACCACCAAAACAAACAACGTTGTTTATACTTAGTTTAAAGACATGAACACAAAGAATAAAGCATAGCTTTTTACGCATATTCTTTTATTCAGAGTGCATTTTTCTTATCAGACTAAGCCACCTTATATGTATACATATATGATTTTAATACGTTCAAGTGAGACTTCGAGTATTGTTATATACCAGTACCTTCAAGTAAAAGAGCCAGGCACTCTGGGTGTTGAGCTAGCATTTTGAAGGTCATGGCAATGGCGAAACTGGTTGTATCGTGAGCTGCAAACACCAGTAATACCACGTTGTCGATAACCTCCTCTTCGCTAATTTCTCCACGAATCATCCCACCAACCAACCGAGACAGCAACATGCCTTCGTTGCTTCTTTCCAATCCTGCTCTCTCCATCTCCTTCCTCTTCTCCCTCACCACTTCAACCAACATTTTTGCTATTTCATTCCTCGCTTTCATTGCCCTTGAAAACCTAGACCCAGGACATGAAATGGGAGGTGCAAACACTCCTTCCAGTACTCTCTCGAACGTGTTAAGTGTTTCAGGCTCAGCATTTATACCTAACAAGCACTCAAACACTATGGTGAACGTCAACACTTTGGTCGAACGATAAAGACTCAGCTTGTCTTGGCTTTCATTCCAGTTTTTGTTTAGGTGCAACTCAACTGTCCTGCAAATTTTTGGCACCAAAGACCCGAGCCCTGTATTGCTGAGTGCAGTTGCTATTAGTCCACGAATGCATCTGTGATGATCACCTTGCTTTTCCATGATGGAATTCTTTCCCATCAGCTGAACTGACGAAGTAGGCCATGAGCTTATCACCAACTTGAACTCGTTGGACAAGAAGAATCTGTTTGCATCAGCTCCATTGACAACTATTGTTGGTGAGCCCATTAGCCTTGTTTTGAATATTTTCCCATACTTTGTCGCTCGAGGTTGGACAAATTCCTCGAACAATCGGTTCTTACGTTGAGCTTTGTAGAAGTCTACCGTTTCACCAATCCAAGGTAGACCCATTTCTCCTGGTGGTAGCTTTATATTTCTCCTATTACAACCTCGAGTAATACATATGATCAATAAAATGGTGGAGAGAATTGAAAGTAAACTAATTGAAACACAAGAAATCAAGTAGCTATAGGTTGTTTCGATGACCATTTTGGAAGATAGATTCAGGAGACGGATTTCGAACAAGGCCTTAAGGTGTAAACTTTAAGGTTGGTATCCATCACTGAGAATTACTGGTGCTATATATAGGCATGATCATGAGTAGTTAGAGAAGGAACATTGATTAAGCAACAGAATTAATAAGTCAAACCGCATTTCATTGGTTTGTGAGGGAGGTCAACGGACCATGAATTGAGATAAACCGTCCCACCATTGGCATGGTAGCAAACATATGTTTTTCCTTATTAATTCTCATATTGTTGCCGACCCAATTGTTGACTTTTGAAGAGGAGAATGAGAGTGAGAGCCAAACTAGGTATTGAGACACAGTGATCCCAAGTACGCTGCATGTGCTCCTAATGTGCACTCGAAGAATTGACAACTTTGTCAATCATTATATATGCGTCTGTAAGTTTGTCTGAGGGATTACCAAATCTCTTTTCGGTGTGTTAGGAGTCAATATATAGCTCTTGAAATTCTTTTTTTTTTTCTTAATTAACATATAGTATCCCTGAAGATCTGGTAAGTCCAATAAACAAATTTTTTGGGGATTATTCTCTTCAATAAATATGTTGAATACAATGGAATCCTCTTCCTATCTCACTTGGTAGCTGATGGCCAACAGGGCTATATAAATAATAAAAATGGACCGTCCCTCATCAACCTTGGAACTCTAAAATTGTAATTGGTGTGTAAGGTGATATGGTACTGCACCGGCTAAATCTTGTTTAATTACCACATCTGGTGTGGTGGGGTTTGCTTGATTTACTTCACAGGTATGATGCCTACGCGTTAGATAGCAGGTTTTGAGGAGGTGCTCATGTAACCACAAATGGATACGCAGAGATTACCAATAATTCAATTCATTAATCACTAGTTGTTGAGATTGGAGGCATGGGGTTGAGATCGTATCTTACCTGTACTAATACTCCAATGCCTTGTTAATCAATGTGGATTTTCCCTAAAAGACTCATGGCCATAATCATACGAGGGTTATATGATTTATTTAATAGGTGTTAATCTCGTCATAGATATAAATATGTTATTTTTCTTCCCATCCTTCCAAACTTACGGTGTATTACAAAGCTTTTTAAAATAGTATTTCTATACTACGTACGATAATTTTTTACAGCAGGTGCCAACTTATACTAGCTGTAGGCTTTTATATGACAGAGCATAAGTTTGTATTGAATATCAAGAGAACTCCCAAAATTGTGCATTTAAGATAAATAAACCCTTCACGATTGAAAATAAATAATCAATCCCCTTGTATTACTCATAGTAAATTTTACTACATAAATAGTAAAGCATGTATTAATTAGCTATTAAATTCATTCTTTGACAAAAATCAATCACAAACTTACTCATATAGAAATGAATGCTTATTTAGCTATTAAATTTTAAAATTAGTGTGAAGTACACATCTGAGTAAATATATTAAGTAATATAAATAAAACTATCTTTTATTTTTATTTCAAATTTCATTCAATTAAAATTATTACGTGACATGATTTGTTATTAAATATGTAAATTAAGGAAGACTTTAAAGAAAAGAATCTAAGAATCGGTTATCATAAGGTGACACGTGACATTTTCTTTAATGCTATGAAGCATTTTCAATCTCTATAAATAAAAAGAGTTCAACTCATTTTAAGGGGAGAAGATTCAAGTTAAGAAGCATCATGAAACACCCTATCGTAACTACATATGCGTTTAAAGTTTAAGATACTTTGAAACTTTGTAAAGTCTATAAAGAGAAAAATCGAAGCTACAACAAACTTATCAAAACTCACATGAGAACTAGCCAAGCGACCCTCACAGAGACAAGTAAGACACACGTGCGAAATCAAGTTAAGTGGCATTTGCGTAGTACTAAGATTCTAAGATCAAATCAGAGGATTCACCAGGAGTAAATACTACTTCATTATAATCATAACTAAATTGATTTTGTGGCGGATTTATTTTTTGGTTTAGTCAAACAAGATAACATTTTGGGCACGCCAAATGGGGGGACTTTTTACCTCTAATCACTTTCATTCTTTTGAAGAGGTTTCGAATTTCAACATCTAAGATGTCTTTAAATAGTCATATGATAATAAGGATCGTCGAGAAGGTTGTAGAAAGCTTCAATGTCATCTTCAATCATACTTCCCCTCTTGGAGTCAATCACAAATACGAACCTCCAGCAGAGAATATATTACAGTCAAGCCTATGTCTACTCTTCCGATTAACATTGACACCTAAAACTACTTTGCTAATTCGATTATGGCTCATAATTTTCAATGCTTCATATGCTCTAACAAGAAAAAGTTGAAGGTTATGATTTCAAAGAAACTTCGTCGAAAATATTGTAGCGCTTGGATCTCCTGAGGAAGGCCTGGAACTCTCTCAAATTGATTCCTACACTACAAGAAAACAAAGTATTTTGTGACATTTTCAAAACGTCATAGAATGTTCAAAAGCGTCACAGAATGCATATATTCTGCGATATTTTAAAAAATGTCATAAAAAATGTCGCAGAATGTGATATACACAAAAGGTTTCTATGACGTTTTATGTAAAACTTCATAAAAAACACTGACATTTTGCGACGTTTATAAAAACGTTACTGAAAGTTTTGATAATCCGAGACATTTTTTAAAAATGTCACGGATTGTCTAACATTCTGCAACATTTTTAAAACATCATAGAATGTGAAAAAATCTACGACATTTTTATGGAAAGAAACGCCGTGAAATATCTTACAAAACGTCGCAAATAGAGTTATTTTCTTTTAATTATTAATTTTTTTAGTTTTTGAAAATAATTTAAATTTAATAATTTTTCAATTTTAATAATTTTAAAATAACAAAATTTTTAAATCTTATTTGTTTAATAAACTATTCAATACTATTTATGAATTTTATTTATTTAATAATTCTACAATTTTTTAGTATATCATTAATTTTAATAATTATTCATGTATTATTTAATTACAATTCACAAACATGTCATAATACACTAATTAATATAAAAACTAAGGGATGAAACATTTGGGATTCTGGAAAAAAATGGAGGGAGGGAGATACAATTAAAGTTTCTTTAATATCTGCATCTGCAGTGCACTGGCAATAGATGCACAAAAACCATCATATCGTAATGTTTATCATATCTCCTAGAGAGACCAAATTAAGGTAGCCCAAATATCGAGTCATTGATCAAGATACTAATATAAGAACATAAACATTCTTGTATCTATTAACTCCACTAGATAATCAGAGTCCACAGGCATTCTATTAAGTCTTGTCATGCGGAGTTTTGAATTGTCTTCCTCTAGCTTATTTACTCTGTTTCTTGAATCTGCAAGCGTCCTTTCAGTTTGTGTAACCTTGGCTAAAATATCTTCCTTTTCTCTCTTTGATGCCTCTGTTATTTTGTTTGCATCCTGAAAGAAGCAAAGGCTTATTACTTTATACATACATGTTATACCTTAACAGCCTACCGTTTAGTAATGTAATTAGTAGATTCTAATAGCTTTGAATTATATTCTACAAAAAACTGAAGTGACAGAAAGTCAAGAAAAAGTAGTTATTGTTTTCTTGCGAATCTTTAACCAATAATGGTAACAAAAGTACATTAACTCAAGTTGCCTCATGACTACCAAAAAGATTTGCCGGAGTTGGTTGTAGCATGTTAATTTAGTACATATAAATGGCCATAAAATACCTTAAGGTTGCAGTTACATGCCCCTATAAATATCCATGATAAACAAGTGTTTAGAAAACTTACCCAGTCATAATTTTTAGAAAGGAACTCAGCTATAGTTGATTTATGTCTTGTTAAGAGTTCTTGCAAAAAAATTAAACAACAGCATCAGGTGGGTGCTAAGGCCATTAGAAGTATATCACTCAATTAACTACCGTGAATTGGTTGGTTCATAAGTCCCTTAATAGCTTCATATGATCAGATTCTAAGACACATCTAAAAGCCAGAACAAATAGACAAAGTGTGAAGCAACAGATCGATAAAGACCATAGGAAGAATAAATTACCATCGAAATAAAAGAATTAACTAGACTCGTGTTTTTTCCGACATAAAAGAATCTTGTTTTCAACACAGTGCTAATCAAGAATTATGGTATATAAAACTAAGATTGAACTTACTAGGAATAGTGAAATTTTCCTACATTTGGTGGTAATATGAAAACGTGGAATTTTCAATGTAATCAAATCATTGACATGTATATGTTTACAGTGAGGAGAAATAAGTAAAGTGGACAATATTTAGATATTGCTATCCAATGTTCAAGCTTTTGAAATTAAAGAACTATGTACTCTCAACAATGAGTCTCTAGGAAATGATATTGATACATCACAGAGCACAAATATCTGTAAACATGGAAACTTCACATTAGATCAAGATTTGACAATGGAAGGAAGTGTAAGCCTCTCATTCAATAATTCTTAACTAGAAGGCTAAAAAGTATAAAACTAAAATTCTCTCAAAGGTTAAAAATTTTCGTCTCCAACATCAATACTTTCAATTTCCTTATATCAGTTGATATAAAACAAATCATTTTGTTTTACTTGCTCACCTTGCCACAGTTTGGTGGCGTATGCATTCTCTCACAATTACATCATAGTGTAAAGCCATGTCCGTATCATCATAGCTAAATAAAAGCGAATCAGAAATTATAAATTGCCAAAAAATATAACAACTAATGAAGATTTCAGTTAAAGGTTTTTCAAGACAATGAAGAAGATGCAATGTTGAAGATTGTTCAAATTACCAAGCTCAAAGATCCTGTAAAACAGAGTACATCATCCTAAAATGGTATTCTTTAGTATTCTAGAATTTAAATTTTTAACCGAAGTATTTGCTGAATATAAAAATGCAATGAGGTATACAACCACTTTCTTTCTCTTATTTTCTAGCTTCGAAGAGAAAATAAGACTACTAATATTTCCTAGGAAAGAATGCACCAGATGTGAACTGACTATACATCAAAAGGAAAATGTCAACATGTTTTATGTGTTACTTACAAGAAGATTTTGTATTCTACTTAAAATTATTTTATACATTTCACATACAAGAGATCAAATAATAGCTACGGAGAAGAAATCACCAAAGCACTTTGAACAAAGAAAGGCAATAAAATGAGTTTTGCATTATGCAGCTCAATCGAAATTCATCCTTTGCATTATGAAAATCTTGAAAGATCTAGAAAAGGCCATAACCATCAAGTGGCAATATTGTTAAAAGTTCTTGGAATAACGGCTTACCCTGCAACCAAAACATCCAAACGATCTGTGTTTTTCTCCAGTTATTAAAATGCAGTCAACCGTGAATTAATTTGCTATCTTTATAAATTTGCAACAACTTGAGTGGCATCCTTTCTTGCCTGAAGGAAGTAGAAAAAGTAAATTATCATCAAATCTTCTCCACATAAGAGAATGAGTAATCAAATAAATACTTAACACAAAAACTGAGAGCTACTTTAAGAACCTCTAACTTTCTAATTGTATAGATCTCACAAAAAAAAAACCTGTAAACCCTTGCCTCTAAGTTCAATTTTGGCAAACAAAAGATCAAAAGTCTGAGCGTGTTCTCTCTGAATAACTCCTGAGTTAACTGAGCTTGGTATACAGAGCCCCTATCTGCAATTGTAAAATAGAAAAACATGAGATAATTTTAACGCAAATTAGAAAACCTTAGCTCTTCTAATGCCATACGACTCATTAGTAATAAACGACAAAACAAAAACGTAGCATATGGGAATTAAAAACGATAGCTAGTAGATATCAACCATTATTAATAAAAAGAGTAAAACAACAGCACATGAGACTAAAAAAAATAGGCAGTAGACTAGAGGACGTTTTCGGGGGAGAAAAAAATGTTTTAAGGCTAGGTTTTAATTTGGGGGAGGCTGGACAGACAAAGATAAGAAAAATTTTTTCCAAAAAATAGTATGAAACAAATAACCAGAGAAAGGTTTGAACCTGAGCAAATAGGATGAAAACAGAGTAGTGGGCATTAGAGCGTACCTCTAAAATCGCGAGTGGAGAGGATCAGGGGCAAATTTGAGAGGGAGATTTGAAGGTGTTAAAGGAATACGGAAAGAGAAAAAGGTAGTAATGAGGATGTGGTCGTAAATGAAAAAAATTTCAAAATGAAACCAAAATGATTGTTTTAATTAATTTGTTGCTGAAGGCTTCCTGAAGTTATTTCGTGACGCTAAAAAATTTGGAACTTTTTGTGACTTTTTTAAACATCACAAAAAGTCTTTACAATCCATGACGTTTTATCAATAAAACGTCATAGATTGTATTTTTTTTTTGTAGTGCTATGATGTAATGCATATATGATAGCTAGGACTACCTCTTTAGAACACTTAGTTGTGAATATGACTCAGATCTTAGAAGGTCATATGACTTTTAATTAAATAGAAAAGATAATACAACGACTTATTCCATAAATATGTTACAACAAATGAAGAATAGGGAGTTTGATGACCTTTAAGCAAGTAACCCCATAAGACCAATCACTATAAACAATTAATGAAGACTCAGAAAGAGTTGAAGTCATGCAAGAATTTGGCCAAGTTATTGTTACATAAGGGATCATCTCTATATTATAACTCTAAGAGTTTATTAAGTAGGTGGTAAAAGAATATTTTATTTAATCGTCTTACTCATATATTAGCCATCCTCCTGACATATTAACAATTTGAAGATGTCTTTAAATTACCAACCACTGAAATTTTAACAAATCAATAGGAAGGGGAACCTAAGTCAATATATTACTTACTTTACCAACACATCCAATAATGTTGGCACAGATAGTAATTTGATGGTGAAACAATTTACTCTTTTGCTAAAAGACATAACTTTTGATTGGCATGCAGACCTTAAAGTAATCTCTATTGACAATTGGGAACGATTGGAGTAAGAAATTTCTAACTTTTACAACACTCAATGTACTATAAGTAAGATAGAATTGACAAATAGCAATAAACAAAAGGATAGACCAATTTCTTTTACATTAATAAGTTGAGGGATTTGAGACTTAACTACAAAGATTAACTCTCAGAAGCATCTGTTCTAGATATGTGTATCCAAAGCATAGATTAGCGACTTCACTACGTCTTACAAGGCATAAGACCTAAGACATTTGAAGACTTCACCTGTTATGCGTATGCCATAGAGTTGAATACTGTTGTAGCTAGTCAAAAAATGTAATTGGTTTAAGAGCTTAAGAAAATTAAATAAAAATATGAAATGCATAAAAGGGACATTCTTCTTTAAATGAAACTAAACAAGCCATGAAAGTGAACGAGGCACCATTGAAGTTCACTCGTAAAAGTTAAATACAACAAGAAATAACTTTAACTTCCTTTAGTGAAAAAGGAGGAAGAAAGAAGTTGTTAGAGGATAGAAAAGAAAATAGTATCTCTTATTAGAAGCTAAGGTGCCAAGAATCTCCTTAGAGCTTAACTCATTAAATTGCATGAAACGAAAAAAACCAAAGGAGGAAAATAAGGTGAATGATTAGAGGCACTACAAATATCATTGATTAATTAGTCGTTATGCAAAAAATGCTTTGTTTTTAAGAAAAAATCATCGAGTTGTAAGGGAATAGAGTAATTTTCTTCGAAAATGAAGTTGTAAATTCCAACTTGACAAATATTATAGGGTCGTTTATGTAGCGCCCCCTTACCATAGAGTATCCACCGGAACGCCGGTAGGTCATTCCGGTACATATCCTACGACAAGAGACCACTACTGACAACTACCACCAAACTCCTCATGGCATCACAATCATAAAGCAGTACGAAGAAATTGGCCACTTTTTAAAACCAAACTGGATTCCGTTTCATTCACTCAAAATTCAGAAATTTACAAACTGTCAGTATTTTCAGTCTACACACGTTCCAAAACACTGCACACTAAGTATCATATAGTAATGTACAAAGGACAGATCTAACTATAAGTCTCTAAAAGAAAGCCCAGCTGACCGACCTTTGAGCCATCGCCTCTCTCGCCAATCCACAGTACACGGCTCTACAGTCCTGAGGGAGCTATCTGTCTACACTTAAGCCTGAAAAATAGATTGCAATTTTGGGTGAGTTTGCGAACTCAATGAGAAACCATCATCGATGGTTCTCCCAATTCATGCATCACATAAGCATGATACAGTACGCATCCAGTAATTATACAAAACACAATGCTAATACAATCACAGTAATAGGCATACAGTACAGTCACGGCAAACAGAACACAGTTGCAGTCATAGAACAGTATACACACAGTCAGGTACCATGTCAAATATTCAGTCCAGTATGTAATGCACATGTGACTCTTTTCCAGTTCATTACAGTATCATGACCGAGCGCATAGACAGTATTCAGTGTAGACGCGTCTGGGGAGAGTTATCTCCCTTCGAGCTCAAGGCTCGTTTCAGTATGTCGAGCTCTAGGCCCGATTCAGTATCAGTGGCGTCTCGGTTCACAATTTTCCTTTTAGCA
>JANZLD010000002.1:26020341-26030438 GCA_026413575.1 Erythroxylum carthagenense | reverse complement strand
ACAGTCAATCGGTCTGTCACTCAAAATTTTCGATCCGGGCACTTTCTCCCGAATTTCTCGAAAATTTCCTATAAGCTACTATAAATTACCAATTACTCTCATACTATTCTAAATCAATCATTTGAGCCTAATTACTCCTAATTTCTCAATCCAAACTCAAACCAGTCAATTCAGTCAGTTCATGCTCTCAATTAAAATACCGGAAAAACATGAATGCGTGTACCTATAAATAAATGCATATATAATAAACCTGTTCCTCTATAATTAGAGGCCAATGACATGCTCAGTCAGTGAATGTAATGAAACCTATCAGTCCGTCCCAATTACCAAAATACCCTTGCTAACAGTAACGGGTCACAAGAGGAGCAAGAGGAAGGACACATTTGAGCAAGTAACAAGCAAGGATTTCAAGGTGGGTTACAATTTTATGATTTAATAATAAGCCATAAATGTTTTCTTTCAAATGATGGAAATAAATGCTTTCAACGACTTCATGAATATGCATTATAACTCTTTGAATGCTTTGAAAATTGTTGTGTTTGGTATGAGCCTATGGCGTTGATGATTTATGACAAGAACATGAAAATGATTTTTGAAAAGATATTATGTTTGAAAAATATCAAGTTTCAAAATTTTGCCATTTTGGGCAACAAATTTCCAAGATTATGAAATACATGTTATGTGGGTTTGGTTTGGTCCATTCTATTGTCAAGTGTACTTCGACTAAAGGCTTCTTCCGCCTACTCGCTAGTGGCATGGATCTCCTTTATGGACTCTATCATGTTCATGACTACACAAAACCACTATGTGGGATTGTGCTAGTTCGTTCTGTTCATGACTTCACAGGACCATTATATGGAAATGTGTTAGTTCGTTCTGTTTATGGACCTTCCAGACCATTTTGATGTGCATATGTGCTCATGATACATTGACAAGATTGATGCATACCTGACTTCCATTATTGAGATTTTGGTTGAGAATTTGAGAAATATATGCTTTGTGATACAATGTGAAATTTGTTACAATGGAAAATAAGTTTTCAATGGTTTTTCTTGTTACTGGTTATAAAATTATTACCCATGAACTTTAAGCTCACCTCCACTCTCCACCCCTTATTCAGGTGAAAAGCAAGCGATCAAGTAGATCAAGAGTACGACATCACTCCGATTAGGCTTTTTTGTGTTTGAAGTTATTTTTGTAAAACAATGCTTTAGTTGCATTTCAAGAAATTCTACTTTTGCAAATGATGTATTTTTGGTTTATGTTGTAATGTGGCTTGAAATGCCATTAAAGCTTTATAAAACTCTCACTTTTGATATTAATGAAATATATGTTTAGATTTGTTTATGAATTTTCATGTTTTTGCAAAGTATTTGGATTTTGGAAATTACATGTGTTCATATATAAGTTTATTTTGTTTTGGATTTTGAATTGAGGATGGTTGCTTTTAGTAGAGTTAATGTTGGGGTTGAGTAGTTGAGAGAGTTTAAGTTGCATTAAATGAGGTTTGTTGATTTTGGGTCCTGCTTTAGGGGTTGTCGCCGTGGCAAACCTGAAACTTCGCTGCGGCGTAATTAACCCAAAGATTTTTATTTTTGCTGGCCTGATGAGTTCATCTCGGCAAGACCAAATGGTCGCCACGGCGAAAGCACAATTTCAGGCTCGCCTCGGTGGAAGTTAAATCACTGGCCGCGGTGTAAAATTCTTGAAGGGTCCAGGGTATTTTCTTGCATATGTTCGCTGCAGCGAAGCTACAGTTCGCCGCAGTAACGCCCGCTTTTGCTTCCAAGGGAGTTTTCTTTTAAATTTTGAAATTTCCAAGCCTCCCTCCATGCTCAAGCTTTATGGTCCCATATCTGTTGTTGGGCTCCGAAAATGGGGTCCAACAAAGAGTCTTCATCAACAATGCACAATTGATATATTTTCATTTTATCTGAAAACATGTGGGCTGGATTTTCTCTTTTTCATTTCATTGTAGTATTTTCCTCATATCTCAGTGTAAGGAAAGTGAAGTGTATATCCTTTAACATTTTGTCTATCCTGTATTCTTTCTCTCATTAATTATTAAGTCTATTTTCCTTTTCAAAAAAAAGGTTACAAATCCACTGGAGCATCCTTATATCCTTCACCAAAAGCTTATTATTATGTATTTTTTTTATAGACCAACACTCTGCCCTATATAACATGGTTAGCCTAATTACTAAGTGATAGAATTTTCCTTTAAGTTTATAATGATAAATAGGGAGCAAACGGTAGTTATAAAAGGAGGAAGGTGTATAAGATAAGGGGATCCATTATCCCTCTATCTATTCACCATGGTAATAGAAGTCTTGATAAGGCTAATCAAAGCTTCAATAAGGGATAAAGGTTTCAAATTTCATACCAAATGTAAAAAATAGAAAATTGTCTTCTTGACCTTTATAGATGAATCATTTGCTAGACCTTTATATGTTCTCACTGGATTGTTGTGGAATATATCGCCTCTAACATACCTAAAAACTTATGTGACAACTAGAAGGCCCTTATTTAATGGTTACAAACCCTTACTAGAAAGAATTCATAGAAAATTAGCTAGCTGGAAGAGTAAAACACTCTCCATTGTAGGAAAGATCCAGCTTATTAACTTAGTTATCAATAATCTCTATACTTATTGGATAACTCACCTATGGTTTCTAAAGTCTCTAATAGAGAAAGTCAATAGGAAAATGAGGAAATTCATCCAGTCATGTCAAGGGAAATAAAAATCTCTGGCCAAATTCAAGTGGTCTGAAATTTACAAACCCAAAGGAGAAAGAGGTCTAAGGATAATCCCAATAAGGTGCACATAGAGATTTTGGAGACTACTCACTAATACTAAGTCCTTTTAGGTTAAATACATGTGTCTCATTACATCAAAAATAAAAACCCATGGAATTGGAAGATGAGGAATGAAATGTCATGGACCCTTAAACACATCAATAAATTGGGGGAATTTATAGAAAGGATTGTAAGAATTAGGTGGGAAATGATAAGTCCACTTGGTTCTGGAATGATAATTGATCTCAATTAGGGCCATTAGATGAATCAACTAATTGCATAATCCTAAGGAACAATATTAGGAACAACCTAACAATTTAGGAAGCACTCTCCATCCATAAAGAACTTATAACTAACTCATTGCTCAGGGACAAATTACAAATTGATCTCCAACCTCTGTAAAAGGATAAAACACTATAGACATGTCACTCCTCTAATCTATTTACAATCAAATCGTGTAGGAAAAATCTACAACCTGGTAATTTAAAAATCCCCTAGTTTGGGATGGTTCGGTTTGAATTAGTAAATCTTAGAGCTTCAATTAGCAATTGGCTATTAATCAAAGGCAGACTTAGCACTAAGGATAGACTATCCAGGTTTATGACCATAGATAAGTTCTATTAACTCTACATGGAGGAAGAAGAGAGCATTGAGCACCCTTATTTCCTATGCCTCTTTTCCAAGGAAAGTCTGGAAAGATATATCTCAGTTCTATAGGGGAGTTGAAGGGCTAATAAATTATAAGGATATCCTAGACTACTATAATTGATATGCCAAAAGGAAGGATATAAAATGAACCCTTTTCAAGATTACCCTCAAGATTTTGATGAGGGTAATTTGATAAAGTGAAAAAGAAGAAATTCAAGGAAAAAACTAAATAAGCAAAAAATTGTTATTAAAACCCTTAGGGAAGTGAGAAAAATCATCTTAGACAGGAATTTGGAAAACTCCTCTTCATAAACCAAATTCTCAGTCAAAGGATATGATTTGAAGAAAAATAATATCACATGCAAGGAAGCTTATCCACGGAGATAGACCACACCAATATCTCACCCCAAGTGTCTGAAGGTGAAAGTTTAGCCAGAAAGGTTGAGGAATCACCCTGTCAGCTAATCAACGAAATGACATAGCACTCATTGCGAATCAATAACTCCTTTAGGAATCATGTGTCTTATTATCAGGAGTCAAACGATTTAGTTTTGTAAGGATTACTTGCTTTTCTTCTCTCTAACAAAAGGAGTGTCAAATGTGCTCTTATAGTTTTGGTTAAATTGTTTGTACAAGTCTCAAATTTGAATAATGAAAATTTTTAATTTTCAAAAAAAATTATATATCTCTTTGATATTTTTAAAATTCATGTGACATTATTAAATGTAAATTTTAATTTATAAATATACATTATTTAATTAAAAATAAAAAATATTTATAATTTATTGAAATATCTAATGAATCATAAATATTCAATAATTAAAGAGAAAAAATAAGTTAAATTATGGTGAAATTCATTAAAATATTTGAAAATTAAGAGATTAAATATCGAATATCTAATTCACTATAATTAGATTATAATTATAAAACTTAACAAGTCTTAATTTTCTATAAATAAAAATGAATACTAAGAGAAATAAAACCCTTCTTTAAATCTTTTGTTAAAGTTTGGGTATAATATTAACTTTAGAAACATAATCAGTTTGATTGTTTTCTTGATTGTTTCTCATATATCTTTTAAATATTTTCCTTCAAATCTTATTTCTTATATTTAGCCTAAAATTTAATATGTAGTATTTATCTTTTAGTTGTTTAGCTTAACATTTTCTTAATTAACCTAAATATTTTCTTGTAATGGTTTGCTTGTCTTCTCTATTTACTTATTTTACCTTTTTTATTCTTTACCTTGCTCTATATTTATTTTATTATTCATTTTATAGTTTGGGCATAATATTAAAATTTAGAAACTTAAACAATTTGATTGTTTTATTGATTGTTTTATTGATTGTTTCTCATAGATCTTTTAAACATTTTCCTTCGAAACTTACCTCTTAGTTATTTAGCCTAATATTTTCTTAATAAGCCTAAATATTTTCTTGTAGTAGTTTGCTTGGTTTATTTATTTATGTGTCTTTTCCTATTTGAATATTTATTTATTTATTTTATCTTTTATTTTTAAAATTTACCTTGTTCTATATTTATTTTATTACTTATTTTATATTTTTATAATAATAATTATTATTTATTTTCATTTAGGTCTATCAGAATAGTATTTCTATTAATTTTAATTGTTATTGTTGTTGTTTTCAATTTATCCATTAAAAAAAGAAATTCATGTAGCAAACCTACTTAATCAAGTTTTTCTATTACTCTTAAATTATTACTTCCAATTAAGGAAAGAAGTTTTTTTTAGGAGACTGTAAAATCCTCCAAGCCTACCGACTCTACACATGATTTATACGATCCAGCCCGTCCTATGATTCTAGGACAATGACTAGTTGATTGGATTCCTTTTAATGCTCCTAAACGTGTTAAAACGACGTATAACTCGATATTATATAAATGTAATTTCATTTTTTATATACATTAGGTATCTGAACTTCTGTTAGGCTAATCCTAAGCCTTTAAGACCCAACCCTAAGAGCCCTAGAGGAGGTAAATCTGGAACTCCAAGATTCCTCAGGTTCCTACGTAGCCTGTATACTTCTACGCACAAGGAGTTGTCACATACTGATTAGTCAGCTGCTGATTGATCACTGACCTTGCTCAACATCAGGTTCCCAACAGCCTCGAGTTCCATAATAGCTCCAAGGTTCCTACGTAGCCTGTGTACTTCTACGTACAAGGAGTCATCACATACTGATTGGTCAGCTACTGATTGATCACTGACCTTGCTCAACATCAGGTTCCCAGTAGCCTCGAGTTCCATAATAGCTCCAACTCTCACACTGCCACTGGAAGCGAGACGTCCATAATAGATCCAACTAAGGAGCATGCCCAGGGGGCTCGAGGATCATCAATAGGGAAAATTCTCCTCTCCCCTCCTTTGTTTGGTGACTCGAACTCAAGACCTCCTACAAAAGAGAGCCTTAAGTGAGGAGTTGAAACCAATCAGGTCACTCCTACTTGTCTATAATTTCGTATATTTGACAAGATTGGTGGTAACAATGTCGAATAGTTAGCGTTTTATTTTGTACGAGTAATTGTCAATTTAAAATAATTTGGTTACTGATACTTTTTACATTGAAATGAGAACTTATCAAATGTTGTGGAGGGGAGGGATATAAATAATTAAGTAGTTATACATGCAACAAGAAGTAAAATTAAGCTTGATAATTAAGTTTGAATTTGTCTCATTTAAATTAATATAAAATAATTAATTTTTATTCTAGATTTGAGTCAAACATATATTTGAATTTTACTATTCGAAACCCCCACCCTGCTTTTCTTGTCAAACTCTATTAATCACCATTTGTCATGCTTTTACTTGTATTCTCACTAGGGATATGACCAATGATTTCACTTTTTTTTTTGGTAATGTACCCTCCTTAGCAATTAATTCTTATTAGAATCTTCTTTATTTTAAACGAATCCTTTTGCTATAATTTATCAAGTGTATTCCTAAACTTAAAATATATTTTTAATTATGAACAGTGTGGATTTTTTCAATTCTTTTCTTGAAGTGTGTGAATTATCGATGAACTTATAAAGGCACAATGCAATAAAACAATGATAAATGGATAAAATGAAATCAATTTGGGATCTTTGAGTTTGAACTCAAGCAATATGAATTAAGTCAATTCAAATTTCAACTCAAACTCAAGTCACGTTTTTACAAATTCAAATGACTCATTATCATTTCTAACAAAAAAATTTATATATTTATATATATTACATTTGATTATTTAAATTATTATATTTGAGATAAGATATATCTTAAATTAAAATTGATGTTTGGTTGAATGATCACTACAGTAAAAAGTGCTTTAGGTAATAAATGAAAGTGTAGCTACAGGTGCAATTATCATTGTCTTTTATTAAAGCAATAGAATTCATATCGTTACAAGAAGTGGTGTTGCAATAAGTATTAGGCAACAAAATTTTTTATTAGGCAACAAAATAAAAAATGTTGCTTTAAGATCTAACTAAGGCAACATATTAGTTTCAAACTATGGCAATAATGTTAAATAGATATTGCAACACTTTTAAGTCTTTATAAGGCAATAAAGTGAAATTTTTTAATGTAAAAGTTTGTAACAATGAAAGCAACAATTTATTCTTTCATTACCAATATTATTTAAGGTAAAATGAAACTCTTGTCATTACGTAGACAACATCTATATATACATTAAAAGAAATATATAGATATTAATGTACGTCTTAATGCGTACGCAAATATCAAATGTAAACGAAAAAAATTTGCATGTATATATCATATATAGTTTATAAGGAATTGTAAAATTCAACGTTTAACATATTCAAAATATAAAAGCAAAAAATCACTAGCTAAAGTATTCATCTATAATATTGTCATCCATTCCATATGGAATATAAATAATCTAAAGACTAAAAAAAACAATAGATATGGGCACTCTAAAACTCTTCACAAAGTACCTCCTTGTCCACTCTTAATCAACACCATCCTCAAAAAAAAGAAACAAGAAGTAGATTAGAATTGTAAAAGTAAGATGCAAGAAAACTTGGTTTCTTTCAAACTCGTCGACCACGATGTAAAACTGTGCAACAAATAGAATTTATTATAATAGAACCAAGTTATCCAAGAACTAGATCTATTGAGATAGTATAATGAGCTAAGCACCTCACTTGCCATAATTTACCCAATTTATTTATGGTATTTACGTCAAGTGTACTTATTCTCACAAACTTAAGAATTAATGCGATCATATTTTCTTCACTCCACTTTCCTCAAGTCAAAGTGCACATTGCAATGAAAAGCTATATAATTTTCAATTGCTAATTTCTCAACTTAATAATATGTTAGCTTTCCATGCACTTGACCTCTCCTCCATAACTTAAAAGATATCTCCAAAGTTTTGTAATTATACTAAAAATAGTTACCTATTAATGTATATATGTTGAGCCAAATTTTAAGACAGTATAATAAGCAAACCAGTTGCATGTCTAAAGTACCTAAGAAGAAATAGCAAAACTTCCCCTGCAAACAAAGAGGGATAGTAAAAAAGAATCATCTCTTATAGCTTTTCTTCTTTATGCTTATGATAAACATAATTCCAATAACCTTAATATCTTAAAGAGCAGGTTGCAATAAGAACAGATTAGACCCTGGGCCACTATGGAGTCAGAAAAGCAAACCAAGCATAATCAAAACATGAACCTAACTTATAGCTCAGAAATAGAACATAAATAGTTTATATTATATGCACAAAACAAAAATCAAAGGAGCAACGAGGTTCTGAAGATAAATTTCCTACAAACTAATAAGAATAAGAGATGACAAGCTAGGAATTTTGTGTTACGTTGAATTCACTCTACATCCACATAAATAAGGAATAGACGTTTATAAACCTACACAGGAAAATTAGTTCATAGAAGTTCCAGTGAGTTAGAAAACTCAATAGCGAAATTCAGTTTAGGACTACAACAATCATATATTGAAAATGATAAGTCATAACCATTTAGCTAGAGAAACACAATCTCACATTGTTCATGTTCATTAATAGATAGCTTGAATTTTTCACCTAGTTCTAACTTTTAACCATAATTTATTTTTCCAAACACTACCCATTGCAATCTACACCCTGATACTTGTTTTAGAACCCATAATCCTATTGTTTTGGTCCACACAAGCAAATTCTTATGTGAACTGCTTTTGTCTATAACAACCTTAAACTACCTTTCTAGCTTTGTTTCAAGAATGCCATCAACTTGAATGCAAAACAAAGGTGGCGACTCCATAATATCAAACGATTAGAATTACAAGATATAACAAGGATGAAGCATAAACTTATCTCAAATTTTCTATAACCAAGGTTGCAATAAACATTTTTTGTCACTATATGTTATGAATTGCATAAAGTTATACTTAAACAAAGTATATAAAATCTCAACACATATCGTAATATGGTATAAATTAAAACACAAGAGACACTACAAAAAATTGAAGAGTGTTTCTATACATGATGAATCATATCACAATTCAACTTTATAAAATTGAAGTGAAAGTGTAAAGAGCAATATACATATGACAAAACAATGCTCAATTTCACCAGCATTTTCAATACTATGAATACTTCCCCATTACATGGTGAAATTAAAAAAAAAAGGTTCAAAATCAAAGAGCACAATACTTGAACAGGACAATGCCCAATTTCACCAAAAATTTATGGTTAAACAGACAATGGGCTTTGTAAATGAAAATCTCAAGATACAGTAAAAAAATTTATTGGGAAATAATCGAGAAGGGAAGAAGAAAAGAAGCTAATGATTAGCTAACTTCCCTTATTCACCTATACAATGTGGGTGATTTCGTATAATGCATGAATTAAAACATGAGCAAAATTATGATAAAAACATACACATAAATAAGGATGAAGAAGCAAGAGTAGCTCACGAAGGGACAAAGAAAAGTAACTATCACAAAGAAAAGTAACTATCAAGTAATAACTTTACTTGATGCTCCTATACTATGGGCATTGATGACAGAGCATGATCTATAGTAGGATCAAGAACATAATAAAATATGAGTTACCATTAATATGAATAACAAATCCAAACTATTAATATTATCTGAAGAGTTTATAACTATTCTTTTTCCTATAACAAATTCTTGAGCCACAACTCAATTTCCCTATTCTGATTCAACCTAAATTAAGTCCCTAATTAGACAATTAAAGAACCTTAAGACAAGAAATTTATCCTAACTTGTTAATTATCCTTCAAGCTTGAATTTTTCACCTAGTTCTAACTTCTAACCATGATTTAATTTTCCAAACACCACCCATTGTAATCTATGCCCTAATACCCATTATGGAACCCACAATCTCATTCTTTTAATCAACCATTTAGCGCCGCCTTACCGCAGGGTACCCATCGGGACGTCCGGAGGTCATTCCGGCATATATCCTACGATGAGGGCATGCTACGATCAATCACTACATTCCTTTCATATGGCATGGTAACATAATTCACTTAAAGCATCATAAGAAGATCACAATCTTTTTTTTTAAATCAACTTTTTCCTCATTACACTTCACAAAAATCAAAGTCTACATTGTCTTTCAACATTATCCATATGTACATCATCAGAAACCTAATACAATAGTACTACGTGA
>JANZLD010000002.1:25988333-26020241 GCA_026413575.1 Erythroxylum carthagenense | reverse complement strand
CCTAAGGTGGTTGAGATATTTTACTAAATAGCAATGAAAGGAACGAGCATGCAATCTTTCTTTATAAGGATTATAATACCTCAGTAAGGCAGCCCTTTACACAATTGTGCGCAAGGATGAGTTCTTCAACTTCTAGATAGGTAGATTAATCCTGCTCTGCATTGACTTCTTTAAGTCCTTTAGCGGGGAGCTATGCCTTTCGGCAACACACCATTTTGCTCAGAACTACTTGGTATAGTGAACTAAGTAACTATTCCAACTAACTCCATATATCTGGCAAACGGACCTTTTAAAGTCCTGAAACATCATATCTGCCATGATATTCTCCTCCACTGTCAAACCTGACTATCCTGATGAATTTTCCCAACTGGTTCTCAACCTTCAGACTTTAACCAAGAACACATGACTTTGATGGGAACAATCACCAAGAAATGTCATAATACTTTTATATTTGCACAATGCAATCGTATAAGATCTACTGAAATCTTTATGTATCAGACTCAATAAGTTAGAAGTATGAGTTAACCCCAGTGTCCTTATTAATCAACTTACCTTTGTGACGATCAGTACATGTTCCAGATTATCTTAATCTAGAATTGAGAAATGGTTTCCTTGATCAATCTTTCAATCCTAGCTCTGGAAATGTGATTTAAACGTTTATGTCACACCATGTATGACTTCTCATTCATCAGGTCCTTCATACCTTGTTCAGCATGATACGAAGAAGTGTATATCTAATTCGGGATCAGACACATTCTATACAAACCATATGACAAGAAAGTTGCACCTTTATGTTTTGCATTAAACCACAACTGTATAACAAAAGTATTAAATGCAAAACAGCAACCTTCAGTGTTCTTAATTGATCAAAAGATCACATATAAAATGTGTCATGTAAACCCTAATGATCCTTACTATAAAGTTGAGTACATACACCCCCTATAAATATCACTTCCACCTCTTTATTGCTGTGAACCATCAGTTTCTCCTTCCCTTTATTTGGCTTCATCCTGGATATGAACTACTGCATTGTGAAAGCACCCTGATCAAATGTTCCACTAAATAGTCACTTATACTTAATGCGACTATTACAAATTGATTCATAATTGATAAACCAAAGAGTAACCTGATGGTCTCAGTCTTCCCTTTAAACCTCATACTACTGGTTTCTTTATGTCCAAGAGACTTTTACCATAATTGGTTTGACCAACGTCAGCATGTGGAGAAGATTTGAACTTTCTACCTTTGAACTTAATGGGTTTCATCTTTGTATTCCCTTAAGCTACTTTCAGAACTATAGGAGTAACAACTTGAGTTTCTCCACCTCAGCAACACAATGGGATATCAAAGCATTGAAGTCTCAATATCTTCACTTACTGTGAAAATAAATTATTCTCGATATGTACTCCATTACTCCCCTTTTTCTCTGTATACATTATGGAGAATAATACTTTCATTAAGGCACTTGTCTCAACACCAGATGAGACTGTGTACCTCTGGGAGACATTATCAAGAAACTTCTTCACTATATCTGTGTTTCGAAGTTCACTTTGCAGATGTTTAGGTATGGATTTCTTAATGGTCATCAGATATAATCTGTTAGACTGATCCTAGGTTTCATAGGCTGCTTTATGAGTTTTCAAGCTCATGGATGTAATTGGAGATGGCTTACCCATCCATATGGCCATTTCAACTACAGCTATCTTCATAACCTTCAAAACAACCTCCATCCAATTCTCTATATTGAAACCAGCAAGGGTTTTAGTGGTGACACTGATTTAGTTGAGTGAAAAGGTGACTTTATGAAGATAAACTTTAAATCAACACTAATGTAGGACAACAGCAATACTAAAACCATTGAATAGTATCTTTTCTAAAAATCCGATCATACATATTATGAAACACCTTTGGGTTGAATACATAATATATGCAATTAGACTTCCACACATAAAAGCGATCGGAGTACAAACCATCAACTCTCATGACACTACCACCTTTGGGTGAATAGATCAGTTGAGCAACAGCCTTCCTCTATCCAATGCCTTTATGTACATCTCAAAATTTTATGTAAAGCCAACACCTTTGGACAGAATAACCAAACATAAAATCAGAGACATCCCCCAACATGCAAGCAAAATAATTTAGAATATTAACTTGAAAGGTCACTTTGGTGACTACATTCTCATCAGCATCGAAAAAGTCTGTAAACACAAGGGATACATCTTTATGTCATCCTCACATCCTTTATGGGAATATTGTATGTGATAATGCAATCTCAATAAATGCAAAAATCCAAATGCACATTCTCATTGTCGCACACACGTACTGAAGACATTCTCCGAAAACTTCATTCGAGACTTTCGTAAATGAAAAATCTCAGTAGAGTGACTATCGTGTGTCACCAGATACTGAACCGACCTCCAGAGACACAACAACCTTATGTATCTCCCTTATGGCAAGTTCGTTGTACGAAAATTCACTCAAAAATGGCTTCAGAATGTCTCAATTCCTATTTTTGATTGATTATCATGCAATCCCAAACATTGAAAATGAGACCCGAGACACGAGACCTCATGTCTCTCCCTCATACGAAGTCCAAAGTATGAAAATTCAATCGAAATCGAATTCAAAATACCTTAATTCATTTTTCTGGAGTTAAACTTTAATTTATTACTAATGTAATAAATCCAGAAAAATAGAAAAAGGTTACTTTATAAATTTTTTGGACTCGGAAACTGACCCAAAACACCTCGGGGTACCTTTACGGGAAATCTAAAATTTTTGGGGTTCTTTCATTTTTTTGGGTTACTATAGCTGACGTCAGCATGACGTCATCGCGCACGTCATCGCGTGTGACCGCAAACGTGCGACTAGATGCGTGTCGCACACACCACCACGCCCAAAATGCGCGGACACTGTGCGGCGCGTGCAAATCACACGTCGACACATGTCTGACATCCGCGCTGCCACGTGTCAGACGTATGGACGGTTCCAATCACGCGCCTGCCGTTCCACCCGGCTGGGAATGCGGGCTGCAAGTCATGCACTCGCGACACACGTCTATCACTTCCTAGAGTGATGTGGCAAGCTGCGATTGATGCGTGTAACCGTACGCACCCCTTCGTGCTACTGTAGTGACGTCAGGAATGTGTGGCCCACGCGTCCGACGTTCATCTTCACCTCCGAAGCCGGAAGCAATTTCTGGCATCCCAGGAGGCCATTTTTTTGCTCTGTTCAGTCCGTTTTCAACCCGTTTTTCGTAGCTAACCTTATATATACCACTTTTATGTAAATATATACGTAAAAAACTGAAAAACGAATCAAAAACTAAGGAAAATCAAATAAGATGAAAAACTGAAAAACCTTTGTTTCTGGCAATCCGATCACGTAACCACTCTGATACCACATGTTAGTACATAGTGGGAGTCTTATTACATACCCCGGATCTACATGAAAGGATTAAAAACAAAGGTAATGCGGAAAACCTGAATTTCGGTTTCATCTCTAATTCTGATGCCGATTCCGAGCTCCAAACATCTCCGAATCTCCCAGGATCTTTAGTGGAAAGTGATTACCGACTCATGGGCTAGGCCTTTCTACAATTTCCTCAAATCACGAGCTTCCTTAGCGGGTCAGGAATCCTTATGCTTGTGAATAAACTCTGGAGTAACTGCAGGAGACCTTAACCTTTATATAGCTTCCATATCAGGCTTCCCCATCACAAGGCCGATATGGTCCCAATCCACACTAATCGGGAACCATTTTCTATCCAAACTTCAACCCATTAATCTAGATGATTTATTGGGCCACTTTATTATCTTTATCTTGATCAAATGACGTAACTTAACCGGCAATTTATTTAAAAACTAAAATTGCAATTAATGTTAGTCCAACTTTATGAGACGTGGACAAAATTGTCCCTAAGGAAAAAAAATGTCTTACATATTCAACCTAAATTAAGTCCCTAATTAGACAATTAAAGAACCCTAAGAAAAGAAATTTAGCTTAACTTGTTAATTTATCCTTCAATCTTGAATTTTTCACCTAGTTCTAACTTCTAACCACAATTTAATTTTCCAAACACTACCCATTGTAATCTATGCCCTATTACCTGTTGTAGAACACACAATCCCGTTGCTTTGATCAACCATCTCCATGAACTGGCCAGTGATGAGAGGCACTGACTGGATCTGCTTGGCCTCTTCTTAGGAGCGAAGAAGTTCTCTCCTGAGATTCTTCTATTCGACTTTGATGTACTCTTCTTGGAATTCGATGAACTCAAGCTTCCATTGGATAGACTTGAGGCGGCTATAAAGATCCTCCTCATTAGCGGTGGACAAGTCGGTAAGGTCAAATTTTGTCGCCGAAATCGACAACGATGGGGCAATGGAGACTGACGTGCGATGAGGAAGCTACAAGAGTGGAGACTAACTGGAAGAGAAGACGCGGTGAGTGAAGAACAGAAGAACTGATGTCTGGAAATTAAATGAAGAAAAAAGACACCATTTTGTTTCCTTGATCGAAGTAAAGCTACATCATTTTGATTAAGTAAAACAACATTGCACTATCCAATTCTTATCTAAATAAAACGATGTGGTTTTAATTAAGTAAAACAACAATACACTTTCTAATTGTTAACCAAGTAAAAAGACATCATTTTGCTTAAAAACAAAACAATGTCGTTTTGTTGTTTGATGTTGTTAGGCCTCGAGCCTTGAGAACCAGTCGGGCTGGGCATATTGGTGGGCTATATCATTTATATTTTTTTTGTTCCACTTGAAAGCATGTATGTGCAACGTAATGTTAATTAGATTTCGCTTACATATATAATATAATATAATGTGGAACTAGAGTAACAATTTCAAATGTTGTATATATAAGATTTTATTGCGACATTTTTTTTAATTTTGTTGCCTTTTCTTATATCTTACAACAAATTGTTATTTTTGTTGCTTTTTAATATTATTAAAGGCAACATTTTAAAACTATTACATTATATTAAGTTTTAATGGCACATTTTTAACTGTTGCTAATTTGTCGTTGCCTAAAATATTTTTTTGCAGCAGTGCAGCCTCCCATGACATAACTAGTCTCTATAAATGACTATACCTGTTTGAGATACATGTTCCATTGAATTTTTAGATTAGATCCACCAAACTTTTTCTTTTGTCCATTTTTAGATGATTCCATATCGCTTCGAGTAACAATCCGTTTAACTCAAACAGAAATATCCAAGATTGATGAATGTCACGTTAACATTGTGACATAAATTAGAAACTTAGAATAGTATGTAGTACGTAAAGGAACAAGGATTCAAGTTGGAAGTTTCAAGGTTAACACCAAAAGTGGGCTTACAGAACCAAAGTAAATGAGGAACAGACATTTAACCGTAACAGGGATTCAAAGATGATCGGCGACCACGCGTAGACAGCAAATCAACCTGACCTTACCATGAAAAGGAAGACACCATTCATTTAAACTACATATTAATGCGTCCTGCAAAACATCAACTAACCACACACTCCTCTACCAACCCGTATTTACTTCACTCCCTCTCCCTTCTTTTATCTTTTCTTTTGTTATATATAAATAATCACCGCATCCTTTTCGAACATATCCACGCAACTTTTTAATCTGTTCTCTCTTTTCCTTCGAGTGTTGTTCGAAAGCAGAGATAGGTATGGAGAAACGCAAGCGCGTTTCGATGCTTGTGTGGATTCTTGTCGTTGGTTTGGTTTCACACAACATGGTTGTCGTCCCTGTGATGGCAAATACCTTTGAAGATCAGAAGAACTACTACTCACCAGACCCAAACGCAAGAAGTCCCCCTTCCGGTCTCTCCGTCTCCCTCTGTACTGTCCTTAACTAACACACACAGTAATACATACACAGCACACAATTGAACTTGGTTCAATACACATGCAAGTTGGTCATTTTTGCAAGTTTGTTGCTCACGTAATACAGTGTAGTGAAGAAACTAAAAATGTTTTACTTTCTTACCTTCCATGGAGTATTATCGTGAATACTTGTGAACTAGCTCCCTGACATACAAAGACGGGGTAATTGATAAGAGTTGTTTTTGTCTTTGATCTTTTAAATGACAGGTTCACACCGAAGCCACGGCGGTTCTCCACCTTCTCACGGAAGCCACCACCACCATCCCACACCATCAACCCCATCTCCTGGGAACTGCGAAAACCCACCACCAGACCATAATCCGCCATGTGGAAGTTGCGGTACACCAAGCGTTCCTACGACACCATCAACACCAAGCGTTCCGACACCATCAACTCCTCCGAGTGATGGCGGCTATTATCCTCCAACACCAACTGGCGGTGGTAGTCCCCCAACACCAGTCATTGATAACCCGCCACCCTCTCCTATATTTGTTCCAGGCACACCATATAGCCCATCACCTCCATACACTCCTGATCCAAATTCACCATTCTCATGCAAGTACGTGGATTTACATATTCATAAAAGTAAATGATAATAATCTCATCGTAAACATGAAATCACTTGCATACTAATTAATTTGATTGGTTGGCTTGTAACATGCAGCTACTGGAGGACTCATCCAGGGATCATATGGGGTATATTAGGATGGTGGGGAACATTGGGTAGTGCATTTGGACCTGTGACTAGCTTCCCAGGAGCTGGTGCAAGTACGAGTCTTCTTCAAGCACTTTCTAACACTAGAAATGATGGTTACGGCACACTCTACAGAGAAGGCACTGCTTCATTCCTCAACTCCATGATCAACAACAGGTTTCCTTTCACAACAAGGCAAGTTAGAGACAATTTCATTGCTGGACTTGGCTCCAATAAAGCTGCTGCGGCTCAAGGAAATATCTTCAAGCTTGCTAACGAAGGCAAAGTGAAGCCAAGAGCCTGACGAGGACTCGCTTATTTGTTTGCAACTCTATCCATCTTGTGGGTGTGTTTGTTGAGATCTTCCGTTTCCATATGGTTCAACTTTTAACTAGCTTTTGTTTTCTTCCTGTGCGAGCTCATTAGGATATAGCGTCCTAGAACTCAATTAATTATTATCTTAGTCACCATGTCTTTATATATTGTATCTCAAAATCGAGTGTTTTACCATTTCGTGTGCCTGCTTTGCTAGACTTTTCTTTTTATAAAATTAATTAAATCATCGTCTTCATCCTTCTCTAAACTCCCACAAAACGAAAACTTTGTGTAATGAATACTTCAAAATTAATTTAATAAGATTCATTATTTTTGAATTACCATCATTAACCGTTTCATAAGCATAACCGAGTTACATATGTCAGATGAACCATTTTCCACCGTATTAAAAGAATATGGTACTAAGCCATAACCAAATTGCCAAAGAAATAAAGTGAAAATATATAAACAACTTGAATTAATAATGGTTTTGTGCAAAGGTGTCTATCCAGTAAGTGTGAATAAAAGTGTATTGAACTTTTTCAACTTTATCATTGAATAGATAAAATTATGAAGGAATTCCTGAAAGATAACTACATTGCAGATGTACATGTAGGCTGAAGCAAAGCAAAAGAAACGGCCGAGGATCAAGAATAGACAATTAATTGACTCGAAGAATAATCTTGAGTTCAAATCTTCGTGGATTAAAAAAATAGAAAAGAAAAACTATATATGGGTAATCAAAACGTTTGAATCCAAAAACTGAAAATATATGTTAAAAGATACTGAAAAATTAAAATACAAATGTTAAAATCACATATTCATTTCCAAGTTAAAGATATAAGGGGTACCTCTAGATAAAGAAAATGATGCCACATGGAATGATAGAAACATATCTCATGAGAAGTAATTGTAGCAATATCGTTGTTGGTATTTGAGCAAAAATTTATTTTATGAAATGGAGACAAAAAGTTAGACTTTAAATAGAGTTAGACTTTAGAGTTAGAGTTTAAAAACTTTAATAGATTCCTTATTCTTAGGTACGAATAATAACTCTCCAAAATGAAAAAATAGATAAAATCATCCTATCGATAAAAACAGAAAAATAATTCAAAGGATAAAGTTATCATAATCCAATCTACAAATATTGAGGCAGTTTTAAACACTTCTCCTTACCCTAATTTCTGCATAATTAAAAAGATAAAGTTATCATAATCCAATATACAAATATTGAGGCAGTTTTGAACACTTCTCCTTATCCTAATTTCTGCAACTCCTAGTTTGTTTCTCAATTTCTTAAATCTAACTTTTGAAAGCACCTTTTTTGGGACATATGCAAAGTAGACATATTTCACCTTCTTTCTGCACTTCCTTAAGAAAAACAACTTAATCTTAAAATGTTTAGTCATGCTATAAAAACACGATTGTTTGAGATTGAAATGCCAGCTTGATTATCAAAAAAAATAAGTTGACTCATTTTGCTCCATATGTAACTGCAAGGATATTTTTGAGCTAAATTGCTTAATTTACAACAACAATAGTAGCCACTTATTCTGCCTCAAATGTGCTTTAAGTCACAACATCTTTTTTTTTTAAGACCATAAAATACCCCTAAGCCAAAGCTAAAACAATAACCTATTGTACTCCTCATATCATCAACAGAACCTCCCCAATCATTATCAAAATATCCATGAAGTTTGAAATAACGTGCACTTAATTCCATAATCTATAGTACCTTTGACATATCTCACAATTCTTTTGGCAGCCTGAAGATACACTTCACTTCTGTAATGCATAAATCTTGAAAGCATACTTACTACAAACATAATATCATGTCTAGTTGCAACAAGATATATTAAGCAACCAATTAGGCTTATATAATCATTTAATCATTCACCTTATCAACTTCATCATCTTTGTCAAACTTTTCCTTGTAGTTTATTGGAGTAGTAGTGCTTTGGCAATCCTCCATATGAAAATTTTTAAGCATTTCCCTTGCATACTTCTTTCAGTATATGAAGACTCCATCTTTATCTTCAGCTCAATTCCCAGAAAATAACTCATTAAACCAAGGTCATTCATCTCAAATTCTTGGAGGATTTCAACTTTAAACTCCTTTATTAGTTTCTCATAAGTTCTTGTTATAAGCAAATCATCAACATAAACAAAAATTATGATTAATTTAGCTTTTGTTTGCTTCACATATAATGTAGCTTCACTTAGACTTTTAATGAATCCAAGGTTTTGAATATAATCATCAATTCTACTATACTAAGCTCTAGAGACCTATTTAAGATTATACGAGGCCTTTTTTAGCCTATAGACCTTCTCCTCCTATCCTTTGATTTGAAATCCTTTTGGTTGCTCCAAAAATATGTCTTCCTGCAAATAACCATGTAAGAAAGTAGATTTTACATCTAAATAGTAAAATTTCCATCCTTTATTCCACAATCAAGATTAACAACATTCTAATCATATCAAGCGTGCAACTAGAGCAAATGTTTATGGAAAATCTACTCTAAATACTTGAGAATATCCCTTCACCACTAATCTGGCCTTGTATTTATTTATAGAACCATCTATATTAAGTTTGATTCTATAGATCCATTTAACTCCTATAGCTTGTTTGTGTTGTGGTCTATCAACCAATTCATATGTGTCATTTTTTTAATCATCCTAAGTCTTATTTCATTGCATCTATCCGCTTGTCATCCTTCTTAACTTCTTTGACTTATGCAGGAACTAGGACATCAACATTGCTTCCTTTATAAATTTCGGATGAGGGCCTTGTACCTCTGACTTGTATGTCATCTACGATATCATCAAAGTATTTTGGAACTTCTAAATATTGCTTTTTCATTGGCTTCTTCTAGCTCCATTGTTTGTCCTCCATAAATTTGACATCACTGCCTACAATTTTTTTTCATTTTGTGGTTGAAAAATTCTATAAGCTTTGGAAGTTTTGTTATACCTAATGAAAACTCTTGGTTCAACAGTTTTATCAAGTTTGTCTCTCTTAAACTAAGGCACATAAGAAAAACAAACACAACCAAAAATGTTGAGGATTTTTAAATCTAGCTTGTAACTAGACCAGGCTTTAAATGGAGTTTTTTTTAGATAAAACTCTGGTTGACAACCCATTTAGTAAAAATATAGTAGTGTTTGTACCCTTTGTCCATAGTTTCTTTAACAGTCCCTTTTCATGCAACATACACCTTGTTATTTCCATAATACTTTCAATTTTTCTGACTTACATCATTTTGTTATAGGATGTAAGGTGCAATAAGTTGGTGTTCAATGCCAGCTTTTTCACAAAATTTGTCAAAGGCTTTATTTATGTATTATTTCCCATTATCTGATCTTATTGTATGTAACCTGCAACCACTTTGATTTTCTACAAAGGCTTTGCATTTCCAAAATATATTAGCAACCTCATATTTGGATTTAAAGAAATAAATCCAACAAAATCTAGTGAAATCATTTATAAATGTAATATAGTACTTATTACCATTTAAAGATGACGGTTTCTAAGGTCCTCCAACATCTGTGTGCACCAGCTGTAACTTGAGTGTTGCTCTCCATATTGTTTAAGGGAATCATTTTTTAACTTTGACAAGCCATACAATCAACTAACTTGTCTTCGAGTAATGAGACATCTCTCACCAAGGCATGTTTCTGCATGTAAAGAAGTTCAGCATGATGGAAATATCTAAGCCTCTTGTGCCATAATTTAGCACTGTTCATAATGCTTGAAAAACTTTGCTCCTCGCCATTAGATTTAGAGCATAACTTTTAGCTCTCATATTCACCTTAAATGCATCTCTGCCTTTCAAATCATTGATCAATCAACATTTGTCTTCAAATATGACCTTAAAGCCTTTTTCAACAGCTATGCAACACTAAGTAGATTTTGGTCAATGTCGGTCAGATATAAGCCATCTGTGATATGTTTCAAACATTTCATACTCTTAATAGCTATAGTTCCTTTTTCCTTGACTGGGATAGAATCACCATTTCCAATTTTCATCTTAGAAGCAATGGTTTTATTAGGCTCTTTAAAAAGGTTTTGGTCATTGGTCATATGGTTTGTGTAGCCTCTATTTATTAGCCAAGAATCACTAGAGTTGTTGTTTGTAACAAAGCATGTTGCAACAGAGAGTTAGTCCTCTTGGTTTTGTTCTATGTATGCCTTTGCCTCATCAAGTTTGCAGATCTACTCCACATCCCCATATTATCACACTTTTTGTACTTGACATTAGGCCTCCACCAATACTTTCTTTCAGGGTAATTTGTCTCTTTGTAGCGTGGACGAGGTAGCAAAGCCTTATCCTACTGCTTGTTGAAGCCTTTAAGTTTTTTTGTTGCTTTTCCTCTTGTTATTCTTCTTTTTTTTTTTGCATCCTCCTAGGTTTTGTCTTTTATACAAAAAGAACCTTGTATTACCTCCTCTTTATCTCACCATTCTTCTCTACTCTAGTGCCTACAAAGCATTTACTAATTCTCTCAAAGAGACGCTAGACAAAATCTTTAGATTCTTTCAATGAAGATATTTTGTATTCATATTTTTCAGATATAGTGACAAGAATTGTCTGCACAATTCTTTCATCGGGCAAATTCTTAACAAGAATTCATACCTTATTAATAATGTTTAACAACTTGTCAATATAGCCTTTAAGAATTTATGTCTCCTTCATGTTTTGTACCTCAAATTCTCTAATCAAGTTGAGCTTTTGCATATCTTTGGTTATTTCACTACCTTGATATTCAGATTTGAGATAGTTCCAAATATATTTAGTAAATTGTAGATTCATAATTCTTGTAAAAATCACACTTGACACTACTGAAAAAAGACAAGCTTTCGCATTGGACTTCTTTATCCTCATCTCTTTGTGATTATTCAGATGCGTCATTGTAGAATTTTTGGATAATTGAAACACTTCCGTAGCGTATGGTTACTGTCTTCGTTGGTGGAGACAAATAACAAAATACAAAAATCCTGTGCTTCGCAGCGTTTGATTGCAGACCTAACTTATTTTTATTCTGTCTTTGGATGATAAAAACATAAATTTGTTGTTCCTTTCAAAACCAAAGGACAAAATTTCTTGTCCCAGTCTCCGAAGCAAAACATATAAGCAACTTCGAGAAATACCCCTCCCCCAACACATTAGCAACTTTCAGAAATTATTATTATTATTATTATTATTATTATTATTATTATTATTATTATTATTATTATTATTAATTTTGTACTTATTATTATTATCATTGTCATTATTAATTTTATTATACGAAATTAATTATCTTATTATTATTATTCTTATAAGAAATTAATTTCTCATTGTTATTGTTGTTATTATTATTATTTGTTAACTTTTTTACTAATCATTCGTTTTAAAATAATCAATGAATTACATTTTTCCAATCATATTATACTGAAGGGGTAATTTAGTCATTGATACAGTTTTTTATATTTTGTCAACTGCAACTAAACACATTTCTATCATCGAGACGAACATAGTTTTATCTATCTTGTTCATCACAACCAAAGACCTCATTGTCTCCAATTTTTGTTCTGTTCTGTCTCTAAATTTTTATTTCGTTCTGTCTCTACATATGGGAGACAATAACCATACACAACGTTCATAATCTTATTCTACAACCTCCCAAAGATTTAGAGCTTCAAGATGAAGAGTCATCCCGATAACTCACACTTTATAGTTGTCACCATAAAAAACTGGTGGTACAATAATTATGGATATTGTGTCGGCCTCCATTATGGTTTCACTAAACTCACAAATCCCTCGAGATAAAACTCTGATACCAATTTGTTGTTGTTAAAGCAGAAGCTTATTTTATGAAATTATTGGAAACAAGAAGTTATACAGAAAATGATACTCCCTCCGATTCATAATAAGAGTCATTTTAGATACATTTTAATTATTCAAAATAAGTGTCATTCTTGACTTTGTATGCATGTTTATAATTTTTCTTCCAAAATTAACCTTTCATTTCTCTCTTATCTTAATTATATAGATCACAATTTCAAGGCAATTTAATATGTAATTTCTCTCACATACTAATTTTATGGGAGTATTAATAAGGGTATATCTATAATTTCATTAGCTTTCTTAATAGGCGTGTATTTTTTTAAAACGACTCTTATTATAAATCAGAGGGAGTAGTAAACTTCTAGAGCTCTTTAAATAAAGCTAGTCTAGAGCTCAAGTTTAAAAAAACTAAAATCCATTCATTATTCTTAGGCATAAATAACAACTCTATAATCTGAAAAAATAATAAAGACATCCTAAAAATAAAAACAGAAAAATAATTTAAAAGACAAAGTCATCCTAATTGAATGTACAGAAAAAGTTCATCCAGTTTTCAACAATCGTACAAACGGTGGTCTCACCAACCTGTACACAGCGGTCCACACCCCAGTGTGGCCATAGGGTCATAGCAGTGAGCCATTTTTATTTTCTTTTTTTTTTGGGACACAAGCAAAGGCCACATCGAAGTTTGAATTTGTGAGAAGAAATCTTTCAACCTGTCTCATTAATCCACTAAACATCACCGGTTCCCAAGATTATCAACTACAATAAACTAAAAAAAGTACGTAGTTTGCTGTGAAAGTTGTTACTACAAACATCACCTTAAAGAAACAAAGTGGCTAGCCATTATATTATTCGTGATTTAAAATCCAAGAGAATAGCTTTAAGTATTGAAAATTGTTGCCCTTTTCATCCTACGTGTTGGCGTAAACATGCCAAAATACACAGATCCATGTATGCAAGCATTCAAGTGCGTTACAGTTGGAACTCTTGTCGAAAAGAGCACAAACTCGGCTTGCAATCCTCGATCTATACTCTAGATCACATTTCTATATAATTTTGTGGCACTTGAACAGTTGAACAACATCATTTCTATGCTACAAGAACAGGTGATCTAAGCAGAAAAAGGATTCAGATTTCCTTTCCATACAGTAGTGTATGATCAAGGTGTTTAAGTAGCTGCAAGTCAGCCAGCGACGTATTCCAAGAAAATTGCAGAGCATTAGTAAATGAAGACAGCTGGGATTTAGGAACTTGTTCGGGATTTACCTTATTCCAAGTGGGAATCTGCAAAGGAAGCTGAGGCAGTTGTAGTATTATTGTATGGTTGCTTTGAATACTGGGTTACTTAATTGAATGGCTTTTATGTGGGACAGCAAGAAATGCAGAGACACAAGTTATATTTACTGCTATAGCTCTACACTACAGCCATGAAAATGATTCTCTCACTATTACTATTAGTTGGCATCCATTTATGTCTTCTCTCTGCTATCGTTCCATTTATGTCTTCTGATTAGGGAGTAGGAGGAGTAGGAGGAGGATGCTGACATTGACATTGATGTAGCAGTTAATGTTTCACTGTCTCCATTAATCCTTGTCTGATCTGATCCATCTCCATCAGCTTCTCGTGACCTCATTTATTTATAATTATACTCCTAGTTCTAGACATACTTCTTCATTTGGTAATATCTTTTTACAGGAAAGTGGGATCACACTAACTCACACATTGAATTACTTGTCTATATATAACATGGTTGATTTAAGATTAAATTAGGGGTTTGATCAAGAAGGCAATAAGGTATGGTTTAGACTTGAATTATTTTTGCCCTGTGTTGTCAGTAGACCAAGAAACGTAACACTCAAAACATATCAATGAGGTGGCAGCATTCACTTTGATAGGACCTGGACAATAATGGACCATTCTTACAAATTTACTTGGAATCACTTGAACAAGAAAGCTTCAGGTGCTTTTGTGCTTGTGCTTAAGGGTTTCCAATAATAACTATAAGAATCGACAATACGATTGCATCCATTTGCAATTAAGCAATCAGTTTTGAGTAATTAAGTGGATCTGTAATTCCCCACAGGCCACAGTAAACTCTTTAAGTGTTCTAATTGTAAAGGGGAAAGTATTGTACATCTTTTTACTTGGCCTGAAATCCTCTGTCCTTATTTTTATGTACCTATTCTGTCTTATTAAATCCAAACTATCTATTTATATGGATTCTACATAAATGAATGGCTTAAATCTAATAGGACATAATAGATACACAAAAATAGGGGTAAAGGATCTTTCCCCCCATATACTGACCCTAGAAGACCAGAATTTCGGTCATGAGATGTGCAGGTACTTCTTGCTAATACGTCATCTCAAATAATAAGTGGTCACACCGTACTTATTTAAATTAACGGATCCGAGAGATATCACCACTTCAACAGACATCGACTTTAATTGACATTCTTCAGAACATATCGCGTTGAGAATTCTAATAATGATATTCTCGATTGAATAAAAATTCAGATCACTCACACTTTCAAGCCATTAAGTTCAAATTCCTAGTCTAAGTTCACAATTGTTTGTCAGTACATAAAACGGTTATACCCTCGAGTTTTGTGAAATATGTTCATCATGCATCTGCTAGGTTCAGTTATAAATAAAGCCTCGCAGAATTTTCATGTGGGATCTAGAGTAATTTACTATGCCAGGTTCAGTAAGGAAAAGAAAACTTTAGATTATGGGAGTCCCGTGTTACTTCAAATGAGATTCAAACCAACTGAAGATTTTCTGAGACTGCAAACTAGTCATTTCATGATATGCAAATGCAAGATTCAATTCCTCTTGCACATGTTGCAACAACTTTCTATCCAGGTCAATGTTCTTGGTTTCAAGAACGGCCTTTTTCCATCTCGTTGCTCGCCCATCTTTCTTCATATATCCATTCCCATCAATGAAGCCTTTATCTCGAAATATATTAAATAACTTGGCGGAAACTGTTTGATCCACTCCTGGGATTCTGTCACCTAACAGATTTGGTGACAAGGGGAATTCCATGCATTCCACCTCTTCAACATCAATGCCTTTGTTCTTCATGATTTCAACAAACTCACTTATCTTTTGCCGCCTTCTCAAATCCTTAGGCATATGCACAAACAGAGTAGGTGGATAGTCCTCACTGATGTCCACTGGATCAAGTATCGCCTCAGCAACCATAAGTGTAATACTACTGAACCTCAAACTAGTTGCAAGAACTGAAACAAAGTGACCACCAGAAGAGGCTCCCAAAGCCACAAGAGGAAGCTTTTCAACTTTATTTCTCTCAATCCACCATCTTATGATACTTTTAACAATAACTAATTCGTCACCCAATGTCCAGCACCTACCCGCACTGGATATGGTAAGAACAGCATATTTATGAGCAAGAGCATGAAGAACAAGCAACCTTTCCTCAGGCAAACCAATGCAGTTTGGGCAACTAGGAGATCTATCCCAAAAATTAATGGCTCTACCATTGCATCCATGAGCCATGAATAGAACTGCTTTTGGTGAATCGGGTATTTGCCATATCACATCTGTTCCATTTCTCATCTCTATGGATGGGTGCAGTTGGACTGCGTCAAAAGTACTTGACTTCTGCACTGGAAAGTCGAATGAATAATGGGTTCTTTTTCCATCATCACAAAAGATCGTTACTAAAATCAGGATAGCCAAAACCAGACTCGTGATCATAACTGACAACCGAGAGTTTTGAAATTTGTGCCATGGCTTCGATCTGGTCCCATGCTTCAGCATCCCTCCAAAACATAAAAATAGCAACCAAAGTGTGGCCCTAAAATTTAAATAATCATTAGTCATAGAGAGAATCTACACACTCGCAAGAAAATAAGAACCTTTTCTCACAGAATTCTTATTCAAAGTCCCATTCATAAGTTCTAGGGAAGAAAAGAAAATAATGAAAGAAGCAGAAATGGTTTGAACAGAACAGAGATACTAAAGAAATCCACAATCAGAAATTTTCTTCTAGGTTCTTCATTTTAATATTTTTCTCCTCTAATTTACAATGAGAGTAATATAAAAATTAAAATCAGTAAACAAAAACTAACCATTTTCATTTTTGAATTAAATTGATCATGGCATTCTTCAGGGTAACATCAAAACTAAGACCTTGGTTTGCAATATTGGAACTTGACAGAGGCATTTCACTAGAACCTGCCTCACCAACAGGCCTGTAAACTTCTATATCAAAATTTCAGAGATTAATCTATGAAAAGTTAACAAGTTACATATGCAGTGAAGAATACAAAAATCTTGGGAATCAGTTAAAGCAAACTATGAACTTCTTTCAATTTTAACTCATATTTTTAACACAAAGTAAACACTAAATCTTTAGTTGTTACACATGTCAAACTGAAATCTACGGAAAGGTTACGGCCAGCACTCAACCCTTCATCTCATTTTCAGGCAACAGGCCACTAAACAAGATGATATGCAGAATAACAAAAAAGGCAACTAGATGCAAGGCAACAGAAATGAATGATTATGAAGAAATTCATGGAAAGCTAAGTTAGAATACAAGAAAGGAAGAAAATTAAGGCTTTTATGACATTTTTGGGGCTATAATATAATACAAAGAAACATGTTTAGTATTTCACCAGGTATAGTAAATTCATGTTCCAGGTTTATGGACGAATAGAAACAATTTAGAAGGGGCTGTAGGTCTAATTCAAACATTCTGAACAGTGCAGCAGGTCTGATTACATCCATTACTGTACAGACTACCCGGTTTGCATCAAGCTCTCAAAATTTTGCTTTATCCGTCTTTTCACTTTTGTTATCCAAGGTTTAACATTATGGCGGTTCCGTAAGACAATAATGATCAAAATCATTCCCATAAAAACAATAGAATTACTAACTGTATTAGCAAATAAACCCCCATCAAGTTTACTACAGCAGGGTCGCAGTTGGTAAAGTACAGTTTGCTTCAAAGTCACAGCAACAGAACACATTAAGATACTAGTGCTGATAGAGTTTTGTAGTACAGAAGTACTGCTCACCCTATTGACAACACCTGTATTATGAGGTGACAACAAAATTCAAATAGCATTGGTAAAGTTTCTCAAGAAAAAAGTTAATGCATCAATGCAAATCTAGCATTTCTATTCATGCTTACACACACCCATACCACAATACTCAGTATCTCTTTCTAATCAGGTTTATAAATCGTTGTTTAGTGTAGAAGTAAAGCTGAGTGCAAATAGACCAGCTAAGTCTAGATCTAAAATATCTTATTACCAGCATCAAAAAGGATGCTATTTTCTTCTAAATGCAGTAGTTAAAGACAATTAAGCATAAAGAGCACAGAAGGTTTTTCCTTGAAGCGCCAACGCATGGATCTTTTCATGTTCTTTGTTTTGTTTACTGTGCTTATAACTAAATTCCTGATTTCTACACAAAGTTTGAACTTTATACAAGAAAAAAAAAAAAACTTGTTAATGATACATACGACTCCAAATGATATAAGTGTTCAAATTTTGCTGGTGTTACTCTCTCGACCAATCTGCAATCAAAACCATACCTATCTACATCAGAACCAACACCGAAAGTCAACAGTGCTTCCCTTTGAGAAAGGCAGATAACCAAGATTAAAGGGATGAGAAAAAATTCAACAAAAAAGAGCCCAAAAATTCAGCCCATCCTAGTTTTTAAATCTTTAATCTGAACATAATCAGACATAACAAATTCACAATTATGGAGATCAAACATAAGAAGTTTCCATTAACCAATAGCATCAACGTAGTTCAGAGTTAGAATGCATCGACTATGAACTACATTTTTAGAGGACAGAACCAAATCCAGCTCGGAGAACTTCACAATCAGCAACTAAAACAAAACCGGGATTAAAAAAAAAGATAATAGAAAGGACCGTTTAACTTACCGGGAACAGTTGATGAAACAAACAAGCGAGAAAGGTGAGGTTGAAGAGATGTAACCGAAAGTGAACACCGCGGTTGCTAGCTCTAGCATTCACGGGTTAAAGACGCTCCATTATTGTGTATTGAGATATAATGGGTCGCTCATTGGGCCTTGGCCTATTTTCAATGTTAACTGTTACAAGATTTTCAATACGAAGTCTGCTACATTTTCCTTTCCTGTCCTTCGGCGTGGAACATGCGCATTGAATAGACCCTCTCTCTCTCTTTCAACCTCGTGAATCTACAGAAAACGCTCAACATTTATAACTTCCCTACAAGTCAAGCTCATATTAACTAAACGGTTTTTTATAATTATTTCTATTAATATACACTGTCAATTCCTAATTATGCAGATTTATACTCCACTCAAAACAAATCCCTCTTACTCCATTTCCCTTCCAAACCTCCCAATTAAAGATTTTGCATATATCAAAGCTTCTAAGCTTAAATGCAAAATTCACTTGACAAAAAAAGTTAGCTGGAGCAAACGAAACTATTTTTTTTTTATTTTGATTGTTTAATTTTGAACTGGTGAATTTTTATAAATAAAAATTAATTAATTAATTTTTATTTAAAACTTTTTTGAATTAAACTTGAGATTTTTCGAAACATAATTACGATATCTTTCAATCATATTTTAAATTCTTCAAATTTAGTCAACCCTTAACGGATTATTTCAAATTCTTTAATAGATAAAGATATTTTCTTTTAATCATATATTAAATTTCATTAAATCTTAAATTTTTTAAATATGACAATAATTAAAGTGACGTGAAAACAAATAAAAACATAATTAGTGGTACAAGTTATATATTATATGTGGACAGTTTGCTTGAAACTGCATATGGATGTATAAAGGCATAACCATTAAAGAAAAGTAGATATCAATCCTTTAAATTAATGGTGACGTATAGTAATCAATAATAACTAACAAAACAGCAACATAGAAAAATATAAGAAAAATAAGTGAATGAATTAAAGAGTGATGCGGGTTGTTGCCGTGGACGCGGATCTATAAATATCACAGTCCAACTACCTCCCCCACACAACAACACAATCCGCCTCCTCTTTACCCTTCCCTTTTCTTTCTCTTTGTCTGTCAGCCTCTTTACATTTGTCTGAGTTCACAGCTAGCAACTTTTTTTTTCATTTTTCATTTTATTAGTTTAAATTTCTAAAGCTTCTCAACATTCATTTGCTGCAAATAGTCCAAATCTACCAGCATTTGTAACTTCAAGTAAGTTACTTTTCAGTGTTTTAAATATGAGTTATCTTAGTTTGTTAAATTGTTGCACTGCTGTCTCATGCTCATTGATCGTGGGTCTCGTTAGATATGGCTCTACATTAATCTAAGCTTTGCCAAGTTAGATCTGGAATGCTAGGTAGGCGCATCTTTTCCTTCTTGGGATAGTGGTTTGACAGTCTATATAGACTGCTGCAAAGGCGCGTTATTTTGGTCGCTATCTGCCGGCTTTTTTAACAAGTTCTTGTCTTTTTGTTTGGTTCTGCTTTCAATGGATTTGTTGATTCTGTGTTCGGAATTGCTACACGATGGTGCATTGTTTATGACTCTAGGTTTCTGATTTATCTTTATTTATCGTGTTGCTTCTGATTTATTCTTTATGTGGGAATGTGATGCCGAGCAAGATATGTAGTTGATCTCTGTATCTTGCTTGCTACGTCTGCTAAGTTTTCTTCAAGGAGACGGTCTCGTTCTGTTTCACAATCAGTTGTTCCTCCCGTCTTCTTGGAGATTCCTAGTTCTCTCGACTAGACAGATTTTCCTTGTGCTTTCTTGCCCAATGCTTTTGTTTTGATTTTTGTGTTCATCATCAGCTGAAACTGTTGTTTTCCCCTGTTGCTTCACCGGAGAATTGAAAGGCTGCTAAGATGGACACTCCATACAAACCAAAAAACATCCTCATTACAGGAGCAGCTGGTTTCATCGCTTCCCATGTGTGCAACAGACTTATTCGAAACTATCCCGACTACAAAATTATTGTCCTTGACAAGCTTGATTACTGTTCAAATCTCAAGAACCTCCTCCCTTCACGATCGTCTCCCAACTTCAAGTTCATCAAGGGAGACATTGCGAGTGCTGACCTTGTCAATTTCATACTCCTCACGGAGTCCATTGATACGATCATGCACTTTGCAGCTCAGACCCACGTGGACAACTCATTCGGAAACAGTTTTGAGTTCACTAAAAACAACATTTATGGCACTCACGTTCTTCTCGAGGCCTGCAAAGTCACTGGACAAATCAAGAGATTCATCCATGTGAGCACAGACGAGGTTTATGGAGAGACAGAAGAAGATGCTGTTGTGGGAAACCATGAGGCTTCCCAGCTGCTGCCGACAAATCCGTATTCTGCCACAAAAGCTGGCGCAGAGATGCTTGTTATGGCATATGGGCGATCATATGGTTTGCCGGTGATAACTACCAGGGGAAACAATGTTTATGGGCCCAACCAGTTCCCAGAGAAGTTAATTCCGAAATTCATCCTCTTGGCAATGAGGGGAAAGACTCTTCCAATCCATGGTGATGGATCAAATGTGAGGAGTTATCTCTATTGTGAGGATGTTGCTGAGGCATTTGAAGTTGTTCTTCACAAAGGTGAAATTGGCCATGTGTACAATATTGGGACAAAGAAAGAAAGGAGAGTGATTGATGTGGCAAAAGATATTTGCAAGCTTTTTTGTTTGAACCCGGACACTCAGATTAAGTTTGTTGATAATAGGCCTTTCAATGACCAGAGATACTACTTGGATGATCAGAAACTGAAGAGCTTGGGTTGGTCTGAAAGGACCACATGGGAGGAGGGTCTGAGGAAAACCATGGAATGGTATGTTGGCAATCGTGATTGGTGGGGGGACGTTTCCGGGGCACTTGTACCTCATCCGAGAATGCTGATGGTGCCCGGAGTTGAAAGAAAATTGGATGGGTCAGATGTAAATAATTCTTCTTCATTACTAATGAAAACGAATAACACCCAGAACGGAATGGTAATACCCACATCAAAGAATACTCCTGATGAGCATAAGCACTCTCTGAAATTCTTGATTTATGGTAGAACAGGTTGGATAGGAGGGCTTCTTGGGAAGCTTTGCGAGAAGCAGGGTATACCATATGAATATGGAAAGGGACGTCTGGAGAACCGATCACTGCTTTTAGCAGATATTCAGAATGTTAAGCCAACTCATGTTTTCAATGCTGCTGGAGTGACTGGTAGACCCAATGTTGATTGGTGTGAATCTCATAAAACAGAGACTATTAGAGCTAATGTTGCTGGCACATTGACTTTGGCTGATGTCTGCAGAGAGCATAACCTACTGCTTATTAACTATGCAACTGGTTGCATTTTCGAGTATGATGAGGCACATCCATTAGGGTCAGGCATAGGGTTCAAGGAGGAAGAGAGAGCCAATTTCACCGGTTCTTTCTATTCCAAGACCAAAGCCATGGTAACTTCTTTGAAATTCCTTTTTCTGTTTGATTTTATGAGTTGGGGAGAAAAACCAAGGTTTTAAATGCTTCACAAATTGTTAGTTAGTTGCATAGGTAATAAAACTTTCCATCTTTATGCCAGGTTGAAGAGCTTTTGAGGGAGTATGATAATGTTTGCACCCTCAGAGTCCGGATGCCAATATCATCTGATCTCACCAATCCGCGTAATTTCATCACAAAGATTTCAAAGTATACCAAAGTGGTTAACATCCCAAACAGCATGACTATCTTGGATGAGCTTCTTCCCATTTCAATTGAGATGGCCAAAAGAAATTTGAGGGGCATATGGAACTTCACAAACCCGGGTGTTGTAAGTCACAATGAGATTCTGGAGATGTACAGGGATTATATTAACCCCAGCTTCAAGTGGGTTAATTTTACTCTGGAGGAACAAGCCAAGGTTATTGTTGCTCCTCGCAGCAATAATGAGTTGGATGCCTCTAAGTTGAAGAAGGAGTTCCCTGAGCTGTTATCAATTAAAGATTCACTGATTAAGCACGTCTTTGAACCCAACAAGAAAACTTAGATGGACATACATGGGACGATCCTCAACTAATCTGGTGGCTGGTGTATTTTTATTTACTAAATCATAGTGTTTCATATTGCTTTGATTCCTCTCTGCAGCTTGCTCTCACTCATACTATCTTTTGTACTTGAGTTAATAAATGAATTTGTGAAGCCTTGGATGATAAAAATGTTCAGTAAAAAGTTTCGTGCTCAGACCAATTATCTTGATAGATGCTGTTGAAGAAGGAAACATGGAGAAGAAGACAAAGAATGAAACTCAAGCATATGCATGTGCTGCTCTTAAAATGTAAACAGCTTTAACGAGAAGATGAGGTGAGGCAGATTCAATTATTAGCATGTAACGTGTCCCCTCTTGTGTAGTTTGCAAGTGACATTGAACCACACAAACTCATGCCATTGTCAGGTTCTATAAGCAAAATCCGATCAGAACAATTTGAGGGGTACAATACAATGCCATTTGACGGCGTTCTACGGTTTGGCTTTTAATTTTCAACTTAATAGATAAATTATTTGCCAACAAATCTAAATTTAATGATAAATTCCATCTTAATCTTAATTTAAAAATTTAGACTCAAGTAATTAAAAAAGTTCAATCTCAATAATCATTATTAACAAATTCACTTCTAAAAGACCTAAAATATTTTCAAATATTAAAATTTTCATAAATTCAAAGTTTGACATGATCGGACAAAGTCAACGAGCTAGCTTCTAATTGACCGGGCTATGGGCTGGATCACAAGCCAAATTCTTGGCCCGATCAGGTCATGAACTGAATCAGCCTAAAAAGTCAGAGTGACAAAACAACATTTTTTAAGAAAAAGAAATCCTGTGAGGACGGGCTACCCTAATTTTATTGAAATCCTAACTACTTCTAAAGAAATGGAAATGATACAAAATTTTTTATATGATTTATATTTTTCAAAGTATATCAAACTTTATTAAAAATAATATCTTATAATATTATTAAAAGACCTTTTATTAAAATTACGTTTAATTATTTTAATATAATCTGTTATTAAAGTCAAATTAGAACATAAATTTTATCAGATATTTGAAACATGCACAAGTCAGAAAAAGTTGAAGGTTTAGATCAATGTTATTTAGAGTTTTGACATTTGGGTACACGTCAGAGTAGGTAACATACCTTGTGTCGGTGATAAGATAGGAACAAGACAAGGGCAAATCCGTAATCGAACTATTACCTGGAGATAAAGGGCAACCACCGCATCTGGGGTCGTTATCGGTATTCTTGCAATTCCCGCGGCTTTGAACGCGCCTTTTGTTGTGGCTTTTTTTTCCAATCTCCACTTCCCCTGTCTCTTTCTCTCTCCTCCAATTTCTTATTTTTAATCAAATCATACTTTTTAATTAACTTATGTTTTCAATTGTTTATTAAAAAATTCTATCAACAATAGGTTATCCAATCTTATTAATTAGATATAATATAAGGATAAAGAAATTGCCGATAATATTATATAAATATGCAAAAGACTAATTTTAAGAATGCTTCTACTCACACTCTCACTCTCACTCATTCACTCTGACGACTACACACAAAATTACAAACTCGTGATCTTCGTCCCAAACAACATAGATCATTTCCTCATCCCCTCAATTGTTTATATGCATAAAATAATGAAGTTGTACATATCGAGTACCGGAATTAAGAGAGTCTTGGTTTCCAACTCCCCCACCGGTAAGGCTATTGCAGGAGGAGGAGGCAGAAGAAGCAGTAGACGGATTACTAGTCGGACGGTGGCGTTTGGGATCATTTTGCTCGTTCTTTTTCTTAGAATTGCCATACTGCTTCTTCAATCTTCCACTCTCGGTATTTTTCTACTCTTCTGTTTCCGCTTCTAACATGTTTGTGTTTTGCTTGACTATGATGATGCCCTGCGTTAATTAAACACAAAAAAGATTCATCTTTCAACTCTCTGAACACGCTTCAGTACTGGTCCTGATTTGTTTTACAGATCATCCATTTTTCTGTTTCTGATTCATACATATGCAGATTGTTTGGGACGGAGGTTTCGGTTTCTGGGTGGGGGCGATTCATCTCTGGTAGTAACTCACCAACTCTTACATTTTACTTTTTGTTTTCTTTAATTCTTTGACTGAAAAAATCATCGCATGTTTTTTAAATACTTTACTTTAAAATTTTAGTTTTCTTAACGAAAGGTTCATGTGAAATCAATAGTAAAGCTTTTTAAGATTTACCAAGGTCTCCACGTTAATAATGCATAGTAACTGAAATCACATTGCAGCTTTTTCGGACCATAAAACATAGTTTGTTGGTAGGACCCCACTCTAGGCCTTTAGTCCCTTTTGTTTCTATTTATTCCACTTATTAAAATTTTACGTACTTTTAATTGTCTTTCACATGATCGAGTTACGAATGGCAGTATCGTTAAACTTGACAGGGGTGACGCCATTTTGGTCTTTATGCACATTATTGTTTGGTAATGCAGAAGGGAAATATAGTGTTGGAATTACGGATAGATGATAAGCGCATATTTTGGAAGTGTCTGACGGTGTTTAACTTTGCACCAGTTGCTTTCGTTTCCACGTGGCCACACGTCCTGCAATAGAACTAGAATTATTCTTCTGTCCACTTGATTTGGAAATAGAACTTTAAGAAATCACATCAGATTTTCTGTTGAAATTACGGTATTTTAATTTATTTTATTAATTTTTATTCATATATGTGAATAAAAATACTATAATATCTGATCCTCAATTATCTACCAAAGGAATCAGCTCTATTTTGCTTGCCAGGGGAAAGGTACTCTGGCAACAGCTTATGACAATTGATCATATCACACGTCAACACGGTTTATTTGGCTCTTCTCGATGCCTGCAAATGGGAATTTGAGACGCTCTTTGCCATTGCTAAGTGCTAGCATTAGAAAACGAATACAAAATTTCTACCTGAAAATAAGTGATTGCAAATAAGAAAAGATTTTGGATGGTGATAACATTTTATTTAGATATGTAATTAATATTTCATGTTTATTTAATACCTGAATGCTCACAACAACTAATTGGAACAATATTAACCTCAAGTGGCAGCATTTTCTAGCATTAATGTGCTAATTAATTAGAACAAGGGCTTTAATACGTCTTATATATGTTGATGTCAGTCAAGTTGACTTTTGGTTTTCCCGAAATAGAAATGATCTCATGTGATATTACAAATTGTTGGTACATGTACCATGGCAACATGAAGAGGCTGAAAGATGAACTGACAAGAGCTCTGCTGGAAGCAAAGGAAGTTGGCTATAATGAGGTTCCAATAGAATCATTCAACCAACTTGTCAAAGAAACCACTTCGAAACGGCAAGACCTGAAGGCTTTTGCTTTCGGGGTCAAAGCCATGGTATGTACCTACCTGCTAATTACTCACCGCTTTAAATTATTTCTTTCCCACATCCTGCACACCCTTTATCTCCTGTGCCTCATGGCCCACAAAACATCTATGTGTGGCTTCTTATGTCTACAGGTTGATGTGTCCAAAACTTTCGTGCTCCAGTCTGTTAAGAATATTGTGTTCTTGGTGTCTGGTTTGTTCTCAACTAGGTAATGAAACAAGCCATATGCCAATAAATATTGTCTCTCTGTCACCATGATCTGCTACCAAAAAAACTTACTTTCCTTAAATAATGGAGCACAATTGATTGGACCACCGAGATAAATGTTTTACAATTCTGATGGGGTTCTAGTGATAGGATTTCTGCATTTACATGTTCCTCGCTGATTTCTGTAGTATACTTACTGCTCAGGGAATACGTGAAATTAATGCAGCACTGTATAGTGATAAAACATTAGCTGGCTATATCTCACATAAAAATACAGTTCATTTTCAAATTCAACTATCATGGCTTAACTTTGGTTTGTCCAAAACATGTTAATAATGAATGTAGCTGGTAAACTGCTGAAGGTTATGCTAACTTCGGTTTGAATCCTAGTGAATTCTAGCCATCTTGTGATGCATTCATGCCCACAACCATGTCAAATGAGAAGGGGGAGTTTTATTCGGGAAACATAAAAGGTTTTTTGTTTTGTTTTACTAGGATACACATACGAGGTTGGAATGTTTGATGGTATAGCTGTATATAACGTTATCAGTTTTTGTTTTGTTTTACTAGGATACACATACGAGGTTGGAATGTTTGATGGTATAGCTGTATATAACGTTATCAGTATTTTTCATGACACTTTACTAATGGTCTCTTCTTTTAAGCAATAACCACCTTTAATTGGGCATCTTCTGCATGATTTGTCATAAGACCAAACTGATTCTTCATTTTTTTCGGCCCATGATAGAAATGTGTGAGGACGCATTTTTATTGCCTGGCTGGAATTTGGGTAACATCCTTGATGCTTTTACTTTTTTTTTTTTCCGTCACTGCTAAGCTAATTCATTCGGATCTCAAATTCTTGCATCTTGAACGTGTAGTAAAAAAAAAAAAGTTTCCAATTACAATTTTGTCTATTAACGAACCGTTCAATTTGGCAAAAAAAAAAAGAAAATTCTTGGAATTTTAGGCATGCTCAGTTTTCCTCTGTTTCTTCAGAGAACCTCAGAAATTTACGATCAATTGTAGGTTGAGCTTAGAAGGATATATGATTGCTCCCTAACATTCTTTGACTAAAAACTTCACCCTTTGATTGGAAATAATTTAAGAGAAATAAATGCAGGATCTGAACCTGAGGGAGTTAATGGGTCTTCTAAGCTGAGACCTAATATACAGATTCTTATTGCTTGCTATCCTCTTATAACAAACATATTAATTATGAAATGGCTTTTTGGATACAAAGAATGTCGTAAGGATTATTTGCAAAATCACGGATTTTACTTTACTAAAAGTTACTTCTCCAACCTTGTCAATTTGTTGATATTCATCTACGTACATACAGAACTACAAATGGAGGCTTCTCTTTCTAGTAAGTATATTCATCATCAGCACAGCAAGCTGTCCACTTGCTTTTCTACTGTCTTTTTGTAGAGGAGGTCACTTGTACGAGCCATGTTTTCCATAAAGACTCACAAAGTTGATGCTCTTGTCTCAACAAGATTAATGATAGACTTTTGCATCTGTTTAAGTGGCTTCCTGGTATTTTACTTGAATATATATTTGTTTAGGCTGAAGTAGAGCTTTCTAGTCCTATATGTTTGGATTACCTTGTCCTAATGAGCAGCGGAAGAGACACTGGTACTTTATGACTATTCATAAAATTTAATGGCATTATAGATCCAGCCACTGAGACTGGTATTTATGATTAGCATTTAACAGCGTTAGGCCGTGCGATTACGTATTATGAAAGTCAATGAGGAACTGATACATGTATTTTTTAAAACTATTTATGTTCGTTTTGATTGAGAATTCTGTCTTTGCCTTATCTTTAGCTCCAAATTTCTGACAAGTCAAACCAAATTTATTTTTGCATTCCAATGCAGCTATCTAGGATGGAACAGGAGGTCCAGTCGGCCAGACAACGTGAATCAGTTTATTGGCATTTAGCTTCACATAGTGTACCAAAAACTTTACATTGTCTTTGCCTTAAATTGGCAGAAGAGTATGCTGTAAATGCCCTGGCTAGATGCCATTTGCCCTCACCTGAATATGTTTCTCGTCTGTCTAACCCATCTTTCCACCATGTAGTTCTCCTAACTGATAATGTTCTTGCTGCGTCCGTGGTCATATCGTCTACAGTACAAAACGTGGAGAATCCTGAAAAGTTTGTGTTTCACATTGTCACTGATAAGAAAACTTACTCCGCAATGCATGCATGGTTTGCAATTCATCCCATCAAATTAGCTGTTGTGGAAGTCAAAGGATTGCATCAATATGATTGGTCCGAGGAAATCAATGATGGAGTTCAAGATATGGTGACGATTCATCGCCTTATTTGGAACCACCACTGCGATAATTTGAAACAGGACGACTTCCAGGAAAGAAGACGGCTTGGAAGATGTTTGGAGGTTTTAAATCCTAATAACCTCTCCCTTTTGAATCAACTTCGAATGTATCTCCCAGAGGTACTGCTCAAAAAAGCTAACACAATCTTCTCTGATGGATGGATGATGATATTAACTGCATGGAACATTTAATAATGATTGGTATTCTGTGACTTTCATGGGCCACAGCTTTTTCCAGATCTCAACAAGATAGTTTTCTTGGACGATGATGTAGTAGTGCAACATGACTTATCGTCTTTATGGGAATTGGATCTCAATGAGAAAGTTGTTGGTGCAGTTTTTGATTCCTGGTGTGAAGAAAATTGCTGCTTGGGTACAAGATATAAGGACTATTTGAACTTCTCCCACCCAATTATTTCATCTGCCTGCAATGAAAGCGATTTTGCTTGGATTTATGGCATGAATGTCTTTGATCTCGAAGCATGGAGGAGGGTCAACATCACAAGGAATTACCATAAATGGCTGACTCTTGTAAGTACTTCTGCTTCATTGTAATTCTAGTAGTTGGAGATTATGGCTGATTTCACTTTCCATTGCCTTCTTCTTTTTCCCCATTTCACGAACTTATAGTGGTGCTTCAAAATGGATTCAACGAGTTGAAATATAAATGAAAAATTGATAAGCAGAATAAAGGAAGCGAAAGCGAAAGCAATCGGCCGTAAGGGTTATTCCATGTACAAACATAAAGTTCACGTCTTTTTCATTAGATTTTTATATAGATAAAAGTCTTACACTAAATTAGGAATTAGATATACACAAATCAAATGTGAGTGAGTGGCATCTCACGATTTATAGCTATGTCAAGAAGTCTACAAAATTAGTTTCGAAAAATACAATGATTGCTTCTCCATATCATTGGTATTGACATATGAGACAAAGATTGCAGTTTTCGTTGTCGAACATTTGGACGTGTGATCAATTAAAATTCTTCCACAAATGACTATAACCTAGCACTCTGCATGAGGACAAACATTATAGGATTTCGCTAAATACGTACACCAGCACATAAGTCTTTAAGTTCACACAAAATTCATTTTCTCTGCTCCATGTCACCATATTTACTACTTGAATTCTTTGCAGAACCTTAACTCAGGATTAGAATTATGGCAACCAGGGGTGCTTCCTCCAGCCCTACTTACTTTCCAAGGGTATGTGCATCCTATGGATCCTTCATGGCATGCGGCTGGACTAGGTCACAGACACCGAGAATACCGGAGAGAGAAATTGACTGCTGCTGTCTTGCATTTCAGTGGTCCAGCAAAGCCATGGCTTGACATTGCATCACAAGAGGTACGAAGCTTATGGAATAGGAACCTGAACATTTCAAACAAGTTCATGAGAAAATGTGGATATGTTGGCTGAAAAGATCTCACTCTGACGCATTTGTTTTGACACATCGCAAGAGGGGCATTGTATGAAGCCAGAGGGAAGAAGAGTTTGCCTTCAGTCTCTGCTCACAATACAGCTCTCTACTGTAGTTATTGTCCATAATACGTAGTAGTTGAAGGTACCACGCATGAGTAGCGGAGTAGGTACAAATAGTCAGGAACAGAATCTTAAACTTGGACAAAACAAGTTAGTGATGCATTAAGCTTATAATACTGATGTAAAAAGCTCATAGCTAGTTTTGGAAATAGTTCTCTCAAACATGATGTGGCTCTTTACTATTACTAAATATCATTAGTATAGTAGGAATTTTTTTTTTTTAGGTAATACATTAGTACCAATAGAAAATGGAATAAAAGTTCAATGCCAAGCGGTACTCTAGTTTTTGAATACCAGAAAATGAATGCAACGAGGGAGAAAGGCTCATAGCAAGAACAGAGGAATTATATCAGCTAGGTTTGCCTATTAAATTTCTCTGGAGAAGCTCTTAATCCTTGTCACAAATTCTATTAGTTCGCTAAGCTGGGACTCAAATTCTGTGTCATTTCTCTCACCATAGTTGCTTCTCTTATCTTTCCAATCAACCTTTGGATAATGAATTCTTCACTCATTTTAAACATCATGAACATTCTCTGATCTCTCTCCATCCATAACATATAAATTATACTTCTAAATGCCATCTTAAACATATTAAATCTTCTTTTTTAGATCTCTTAATCTTTAGAGCTAAATCAATTATCCTTTATCACTATATGTAACAATGCATATTGCAGAGGGATAATATTTGGTTCCATAATTTATAGCAGAATTTATAATTAAAAAAAAAGTGATTCATGCACTTTATTCCATCTTTACACAGCACACATATAGGATCAACTTGACAACTTTTTAGGCTATCCTTTGTACCCTATCTACATTTACTAGCTAGCTATAGGATGAAAGATGTGTAAGAGTTCATGTTATGATTCCAGGCTAGTTCATGCCATGAGACCTTGTCCTGCCTTTCTACAAGTATATCCTTGCATGATTGATTTGTAAATTTTAGACAGTTTGGTTTAGCCAACTTAAGGTGTCTTCCTTTCTTTGGTTAGGAGAATAGCTTGGGAGGTTATCCTTGACTCTACTAAAATCCCTTAATGCATGAATTGGCACTATAAGGAAAATACCCAATTTGCGACGTTTTCAAAACGTCGCAAATGTTAGAAAAACGTCGGTGAAAATTTTTTGTGACGTTTCTAAAAACGTCGTACCGAACATCGTTGAAGGGGAGTAAGGAAACGTTTTTATCTACGTATTGTAGAAAACGTCGAGGAAGCCTAGGTGTTGGGGAAACGTCGAAAAAGCGTAAGCGAATGAGCGACGTTTGAGTTAAACGTCGTGGAAACAACATACCTTTCTACGACGTGTATTAGACGTCGTAGAAAGCATGATAATCTGCGACGTCTGTTGGACGTCGTAGAATGCCTGACAATCTGCGACGTCTTCTAGACGTCGTGGAAAGCCTGACATTCTTCGACGTCTTCTAGACGTCGTAGAAAGTATGGAAATCTGCGACATCTATTAGACGTCGTAGAAAGCATTACAATCTGCGACGTTTGTGATCAAATGTCGCAGATGATAATTTATTTAAATTTATTTTTAAATATATTAAAATAAGTTTAATTTAATAAATTTTAAATTTTATAAAATTAAATTTAAATGACATATAATTAAATAAAATTATTAAGAATAGTGAGAATTATATGATTTTAAAATCGAATTTTAATGGAATTATTATTCTAATTGAATAATTAATTATTGGG
>JANZLD010000002.1:25974018-25988233 GCA_026413575.1 Erythroxylum carthagenense | reverse complement strand
TCAAACCATCTTCAACTACATCATTGTCTAATTAAATATGGAAAAGTAGACTAATAATGAGGCGGTACATCTCAAATGTGTGCAAGAAAACTACTGAATAATTATATCACATTAAGAAAACTACTGAACTTTCGTTGAACACTTCAAAGGCAGAATGTTGAATGACTTACCTCCACCATGAAAATACAAATTAACTGCTATAACACAATGCAAATCCAAATGTACCACATATAATTAAAAAAATGCAAAAATACTCTCAACACCAGATTAAATCGTCGAGCACAAATATTGAATGACTTACCTCCACTAAAAGACAGAAGCACTTCGAGAAGACAAAACAACGGTAGACACAAGCCACACAAACGTCAACAACGAGAAGACAAATCAACGTTCGAAAGTGGCTCCAGAGAGATGGAATCCAGCCGTGAGCATAGATGTCGCGTGATTTTGAGAGGGAGAATAATTCGGCTGTGAGACGAAAAACGAAAGACACAAATATATCTATACCCAAACGCTCGTTGAACAAAATGGGAAAGACAAATGAAGCTCTAGACGACGGGTGGGGCGGCGACGTTGAGCAAAATAATGTTAGGTTGGTCTTTAGATGTACGTATGGAAGGCAAGAGGCGGGAGGCGGAGGCGGAGAGATTTTTCAAGCAGACAAAATATTGAAACCCAAAAAATGACTGAGTTCTTTTAATTTTTCACTAACACTTCCACGATGTTTACTTCATAAAGACGTCGTTAGATGTATTTGGCCACGTTTCAATACTAAAACATCTCAATTACTTCCTACATTCCGCGACGTCTGAGCACAACATCGCAAAAAACTCTCACATTTCCTGACGTTTTTAAAACATCAGGAAAGGTTAGAGTTTTCTGCGACGTTTCACTAGTGAAACGTCGCAGATTCTATTGTTTTTTTGTAGTGTGGCTACCTCCATCTATCTTTAGCTATGATGATTTCTACCCTAGAGTTCACAAGAATGCTTACTTTGAGTGAATCAAACTCTTAAGTCTTGTATAAAGATTCTAAGTTGTGCCAACTTTCAAACCAAAAAGATGTACCCTTGCTATTACCAATGTTGTGTTTGAAAACATGGTTTGCCAAGTCCGTAATTTGTAATATTTGTCTAAGGGTTCATAAGGTGCTAAGTTTGGGTTTTGCTTTTCAAATACTATCTCATTTTCACAAATGTGTATGTAGCCATTTTACCTAAAGTAACTCTTTATATGTGTATGGCTTCCATATCCTCTTTAGAAGGGGCATTTTGTTTATAACATTAATGGAATTTATTCCAAGATCTTGATTATCTAGATATAGATCAATCCATTTGACCTTTATCACCTATTTTTTCTCCTCCAACTTCGACCATAGGAACTTCCTTAACATCCTTTTGATTGACTTAATTGTCTCCTTTAGAATTGCTAGGTGAATCCTTCATTATAAATAGAGTTTGAAAAAAATAGAATTGATTAGTTGTAAATTGCCCTTATAATAGAGAAATCCTTTGCATCAACTACCAAACCTTTATTTATAATATACAATTTGAGTAGAATAATATCTTCTTAGTAATTGATATCTCAAAATACTTAAAAAGGAGCTATTCATATTTGAAGCCCTTGGTAATTTTTAAGAGCTCCTTTGTTGCATTTCACCCAGTTAAAATGTAAAAGCTATTTTTAGAAGGATTATAGCTCAACCCGAAGTAATTCTTTATACATATATAGCTTCTATATCCTTTTTATAAGTAGAATTTTGTTCATAACCTTAATGGAATTTATTCCAGAATACCTGTTCTGCAAACATAGATTAGTTCACTTAATCTTGCTACCCTTTTTTGTTCTCCTTTAGCTCTGACTGTAGGAACTTCATCAACATCCTTTCAATTGACTTAATTATCTCTTTTAGAATTTCTACGTCGAATATATATGGAGATTGCTTAAAATAGAATTGAATAGTCGTAAACTGCCAATATAAGATAAACCCATTGCATTAACTACCAAATCCTTTATGTATAAAGTTAATAAATAGTTTACAATCTGAATAACATAATATCTTTATAGTAATTGAGAATAATCTCTTTGTAGTGATTGAGATCTCAAAATATGTAAAAGGGAGTTATTCATATTGAAGTCATTGGTGATTCCCAAGAGCTCCTCTATTGCATTTTAACTAGCTAAAATGAAAAAAAATTGCTTTTGAAAGGATTGTAGCTCAACCTTGATTTGTCCTTGAACTAATTCTATGATCTAGTGAAAACCTTAACAAATTCCTTAATAGCACCATAAAGTAATAGTAAATCAAAAAGATGCCAATTTTAGTTATAATAATACTTAGACCTGGACTCATTGGTAATATTAAATGAAATTAGTTTGGTGAGTGTCTCTATATAGGGTGAACATATATAGAGATAAAAGGATATCTTTACCTAAGACCTTTTGCAGCTTTAAATAGTGTAGTTAGCTCTCCATTGACTAAGGTCGAGTATAAATTAGACATAACACATTGTATTACCCTATAAATGAATTTAGCAAGAATCCCTAGGCTTCTAAAGTACTAAATAAGAAATTATAATTTAGAAAGTCTAAAGCATCGTTGAAATCAATCTTTAGAGCACAGAGTCTTATCTCATTCCTTTTATAGCAACTTTTGAATAATTCTTAGTAAATTAGTATATTTTCACCAATGCTCCTTCTATGGATGAAAAGACCTTAAAAAGGATTGATGATGTCTTGAGAATCACCATTAATCTAGAGGCCAATAACTTAGAAATTTGTAAATTATATTACAATAAGGAATAAGACTATAGTCAAATAAGGTAACCTGATTTACAATCTTAAGAATCAAATAAATATAAGTTTTGTTAAGATACATTTAGAAGAATCTAACATTGAAACCAGCAATTGCAAAGGCTTTATGTGAGTTTAAGCTAAAAAGGGCCTTCTTGATCTCACTTTTGGAGAACTCCCTATAAAAGGAAGGAAACATGATTTGCTAAGATGGATTCTATTATGAACTTTGTGTCTTCACTTAATAGACTGATCTTGTCATCAGTACCTAACATGCTGTTGAAATAATTGAGATCTAGGCCTTTCAAATGTTCTTAATCATTGGTTATAAAGCCGCATAGTGTTTTTAAGGAAAAAATTTTGTTAACATTTGTCTTAGTTAAAATAGTATTATAGAAATTTTCTTGTTCCTATCTCTATCTTTCATTCAAATAATTATTGACTTCTACTCTATTAAACAATAACGCATCTCTAAAGTTTCAATATATTTTTTATAGCTATTCGTTCAAGAAGTTTGAGGGTTTCATCTATTGGATTAACTCTTAATTGTTCCTAGACATTGTTGAGAGAGTTTAGACTTACATTTTTGTCCATTTTTATAATTGTGCAACTCCTTTTATTCAATTGAATTAATTATGTTTTTACAACCCTTATATTTTGCATATATCTATACCTTTTTATCACCTTGCATTTGGGTGTTTCATGATCTTGTTATAGCTTTTGTTGAATCTAAAAACCTCTAAAAGAAAATTGTTAAACTTAAGGTGCTTTCCTTTTCAATAGTTTCTCATTTAAATGAAATTCTATGGGTGTGTAATATGAACAAAGAGAATTGTTAAAGTGAGTAAAATTATAGAGATAGCTTATCATCTAGAGGGAGTTAACGAGGCACCTATCAAACTTTTTTTTAATAAAAACCAACTTCTGAATTGTTTGTGATTTCAAGAAATAGCGGTTGCTACTATGTTTGGGATTAGTTACACTAGCATTATTGATGTATTTAGTGAAATCTTAATTGCCACTTTTCTACTTAGATCGTTGCACATAAACCCCTTATGCTAGTACAATTTATTTTGTAATTACTTAAGTATTCCTTTCATTAAATTATTCTCACACTGCAATTAATTAAGTAGTCCTTTCATTAAGTTATTCAGTCACTTTTGAGTGGTTTGTATTTCACAGTTATTGTTCCCTTCTCTCTTCCAAATAAGATGAATTGTCTAAATTCTATTCTCATGGAAAATGCTGCTAACTTTACTAGCTCGAATTAGGTTAAAATCATTAAAAACTAAATGTACCACATAATGAGAAGTTTAAAAATATTAGTACCATTAATTTTTTTTCTAATGTTTTAACTACTTGGATTATTTGTAGTTTGTGACAAGTGACAAGTGTAAAAAAAAAAGCATATAATTAATAGTGAGAAGCTCCAAAAAGTGAATAATAGATTAAAAAAGCAAAAAAAGCTAAAAAGTTGTAAGAACAACAAAAGTTGCTAAAGCTTATAGACTTAATATAAAGAATTTTTTTTACTAATATTTCTAACTTCGTATCTTGAAAATGCAATAGATATTAATCACAACTCTAGGAGTTCTAGCATAAACCTCATCTTAACTAATATAGGAATATTAGTTTCACTTATAATTTTAATTTTAATTTACAATTTAAAATAACAATCAATTTTTTATTGATAATATTAATATAGTCATACTTTTATAATTGAAAATAATAAAAACAAAATAATAGTAACATATAAATTAATTTTATGAGTTAATTAAGTAACTAGTTTTATCTTAATTTCTTATATAATATTTATTAATGATAAATTCATCATATTTACTAAAATTAGTAATTAACCAAATAAGAAATTTGCAAATTTTTATTTATAAACTAATATTTATTTAGTAAAATATATTTTAATTTTTAAATCAATGCTAATATCATAATTAAATGTTCAAATTTTAAAATATTTTTAATCAATAAATAATTATTTTTGATAATTTAAATTTTATGTACCTTAAGATAATTTAAATTTAAAATGAGTTGTTTTAAACTTTAAGTAATTTTAATATAAAATAAATAGTTATATCATATTTTCATAATTTTTTAATAGTTAATTTTAAATAATTAAATAGTATTGACGTGTCTCAAATTTAACAAAATAAAATTCTTCTTTTAAAAATATAATGTAAATAATGATGAGTAGGATCGTATAGATTAAGTTGATTTATAAAGGGATCTTATAAATTATTGAGACCAATTCAATCAATATAATAAGAGAGAAAATTAAATAATACTTAAAAATATCATAGAAATCTCTATTTAAAGAATTAATATCAATTTTGATTTATGTAGTTGATTAATCATATAAGGACAAAATCCTCTATTCGTGAATAAATTAGTTATGATTATTAACAAGCTCTGATAACTTATCTCTTTAGTTTCTTGTTAATTAGAATAGATTTTTAATTAATAAACAATTCTAAATAAGCTTTTGAGATTTAATTCATTAACAACGATAAGAAAGAGAAATTTTATCAATTCTAATTAATAAACAAACAAGCTTGGTTTATTTAAATTAGATTATATATTTTCAAAACACAGAAATTTTTTCCATAGTTAATTATGTTATTTATCACAAATATTACAACAACCAAACGTATACGAATTTGATACTCTTATTGACTTATAACGATTTTTGACAGTTAAATAATCATGCCTTTATCAAATTAATCAAAATAATTATTTGAAGATGTTGCAAAGAATATACAAGTACTCAAGCATAATTAAAAAATTAACTAGATTAGTACTCAAGCATAATTAGGCCCTCTTTAAGTGGAACTTGGTTAACATAAAGGCTATATCTCTATCTCCTAAAGCCTAGTCTACTTCCATAATCTTGGAGTCTCTTACCAAATATGGAACATGGACAAGTAGAGGGTATCCATATAAAATATCAAATATGGTTGAACCAGTCACTATGCCAAGGAAACTCCCTCATACCATTTGCAAGGAGTTTCTTTATAAAAAACCATAATTAGGTTTGTAAAATCTTATTAGCAATCTTTATTTTCCCATATATTTAAGGTTAATAGGGTATAGAATACCTTAAACTGAAGCTTTGTGACCTAAATAACTCTTGCTGGAATTAAATCAAGAATGTCGAATCTCAGTTAGTTACGATTACATTAGGCATTCCATGTAACTTTAAGATGTGATTAATGAATAATTAGACAGTATTCAAATCCCAATAGGGATGCCCTATAGAATAAATGAACATATTTGGTGAATTTGTCAACCATCACCAAAATCACTATATTTCCTTTACATATAGGAAGGCCCTCAATGAAATCTAGGTTAATTTCTCTCTAGTTTACTTTAGGGATGGTTAATGGGTCGAGTAGTTCTAATATATTAAGGTATAATATTTGTTTCTTTGATAAACCATGCAAAACTTAATGTAGTTCTTTACATTTTCAGCCAATCCTTTCCAGTGAAACAAGTTTTGTAATTTCTTAGGGTTTTTTAATACTTGTAAATGTCCAATAGTAGCTTTATCATGCCAAATTTTAATCAGTTTATTTTTTAATTTTAAATTAAACTTAATCACTATCCTTCGTTTCCACCTTAATAACCCATTTCTCCACTCATAAGCCTTTAAATTTACAATTCCCACCTCTGACTTCATATTTAAGTCCTCCACAATAAGGTCCTTTACTTAACTCATTTTAATACCTCTACTAGACTAGATTGCACTGGTGATATAGACATTACTAATAACTTGGAGTTGTAAGTATTGATAAGGCATCATTTGCTAAATTCTCCTTCCCACGCTTATAATGTACTTCAAAGTCATATTTTAATAACTTAGGGAGCCAAGTTTATTGAAAGGGTGTAATAATACACTACTCTAAGAGATATTTAAGGCTTTTTGTGATTGGTGTGAACAATAAAAGGCTTCATACTAACGTAACAATGTCTTATTTATTGGTCTTAATTATAGCTAAGCACTCCTTATATGTTGACAATCCTTGGTAGATTGTTGCCAAAACCTTATTAAAAAATGCTATAGGATCTTTCTCCTATTATAGCACTACTTCAATTCCCATTTCACTCACATATGCTTCTATGATGAATGAATTGGAGAGGTTAAGAAAAGCAAGAATGGGGTTATGGTGATGGCCCTTTTGAGATTCTCTAAGTTCCTTACCCTTTTTCCCCCTAATTTTTATTTGAAGCATGTAGTTCTTTAACATTTTAGTCATGGGTGGGCTATCTATCCATACCCTTTTATGAATCTAAAATAATATCTAATGAGGGAAAGAGAATCTCTCAGTTATTTGATGTTCTTAGTAGTAGGTCATCCCTGAATACCTTCATCATATTTGTTATCACTCTTTTTTAAATAATAAATACCCTAAGTACTTCACTTGTCTTGGCCCAAATACACAATTTCTCCCTCTGATAAATAATTGATTTGCCTGAATTGTCTACATTGCTATGTTGAGATGCTCTATATATGACTGAAAATAATAGCTATGTATAAGTATGTCATTAAAAAAACCCAAAGATGACTAACTTGAGGAATGGTTTTAAGATGTCATTCATTAAGCGTTCAAATGTATATGGTGCACTCATTAATTCTAAGAGCGTGACAAGAAAATTTTTAATGGCCTTTATGAAGTTTAAAGGCTTCCTTTAGAATGTCTTTAGGTTGCATCCTAATTTGATGATAACCTAACCTCAAGTCCAACTTTGAGAACTGGATCGAGCCATGTGACTTATCTAAAAGTTCTTCTATTAGAGGAATTAGGAATTTATCCTTGATCATATGTTTTTTGAACTCTTTGTTGTCCATACATATACATTACCAATTATCCATTTTCTTAACTAAGAACGTTGGTGAATCAAATACAACAATGTTGTGTCTTATGAAGTCCTGATTCATCAACTCACAAATGGAATGCTCTATGACATCCTTCTGCACTCCATAGTAATCATATGGTTGAATTTTAATGGCTTTGCCTTCCTTTAAGTGAATCTAAAATATAAATGGGATCTATAAGTGACAAACTATCAAATCCGTGAGTGCATCACTATGTTAACATTATATTAAAGCCACACAAGGAAGGTTCACCAAAGCATTACAAGTGGGTTGGGATTTCTATTCCATTTATCTTGTATACAATGTAAACTTATGTCCACCTTAAGTTTAAATGTCATTAGCCTTTATTGTCTATCAACTTGTATCTTATTCCTTATTTATTTTCTTTAAGCTACTTGATTGTTTGCTATGTTTTCTCGTAGGTTTTATTGTTACGATCCTTAACTTTCTACTAGTCTTTTTATATGCCTCAACTTGCTTCTAGTTTGATTACATCATGGTTTCTACCTTATGGCACCGAGAACTTGTAAGTCCTATCATTGTTCTTCACTATGATCTGGTACCTACATTTATACTCATTATGATATAAAAACTGCCTGCATTCTAATTAGGCAACACATGAAAGATGTATGTGAATGCGTTACCTGTAGCCAATTCCCCATATGCGTACTATGTGCTCATTAATATGTTTCAAGTCTTTTGAAAGAATTAATTACTCTCTGATGCTAGCTAGAGTAAGTTGCAAAACTATTTCTATACTTGTCTCTTGGTGTTTGAATCATTTGGCATTCCTCTCCTTCTAGATAACTTATAAGCAAGTTCTAAATGCAATTAAGTAGGCAACTAAGTCCCCTATATGAATGCTACTGTTATTTTGTCACCATAGGAGAGTATCCAAGAAATCTTCTATTCTAGTGTTCTCATGCATGAGATTTTTAACATAATTGCAAATAGCTTTATAGTAGCTACATAAAAAAGTGAATTGGGCATAATTTCCATTATTAACCTGCATAGGACACAAATGTCCTAAATTTGGAGATAATGTAGCCTATCCAAGGTGTTCATTCTATTCTTAGCTACTGACCATATAAGGAAGGAGATTCTAGCCATAAGATTCCTATTGCATACATGCTTGTACCATACTAATTATTAACCTTTGAGTATTAGTTAGTCTTTTCAATCTTTGTTTATCAAATTTCCTTCTGAATAATTGTTGCATACATAACAATCCCTCATCTGTGTATTAAGATAGTAATTAAGGATCGAGTGCCTTATTTTATACTTGCAAACTTTAGCCTAGTTTAGGATTTCCTCCATAGCTTGTATAAGCTAATGCATTTCTTATTAAGGCTCCATTATCTGTCCAATTATCATCCTATAGGAAACTTAAGGTCCCATCTCCAATCCTACAACTTATATTTATCTCTAATGGTCTTCTTATCTTTAACAATTGTGTTATAAACTAGGAGTGAGAAGCTATGTTTGTAAGTGCCCAAATACTTACACCCTTCAATATTTTTTTATGCATCCACTTCATCCATAATGATTCCTTGTCCGCTAACACTCTAAAGATTTTTATCCATTAATACCTTATTTCGTACACTTATAGGAGTGATCTATAAGCACCCTGATTAAGAAGTTTACATAAGTCCAACTATTTAACCTTATAATTGCAAATTCTAACATTCATCTTAGCCTAAAAAGAGTTTTTCATCAGCTCCTCAATTGTCTTAATTAGGCCTTTAGATAAGAACATATGGATACTCTAATAGATGTTCATGAAATTAACAACATACTTTAGAAGTTGAAGCTTACCTATAAAAAATAGTTCCTTATTAGTCCAACTTCTCAATCTCTTTAAATTTTTCTCAAACAAAGTCAAGCATTCTTTAAATTAAATCCATCTAGTAATAGCCATACTAATCAAGGTTCTGAGCCTCTCCATATGTTGGATTGCACTAAAGACAATGATAGTATGATTTTTGTTGTAGTTTATATCTAGCGCAAATATCACTAACTTGTTTTAAGGTCTTCATCAAAACCTGAATAGATTTAGCCTTATCCTTAAAAAAAAAGGAACATGACATCCAATTTCTAAAATTTACAGAAAAAAAAATAGTTCAAACAAATTTGAAATAAATTATCAATTTATGCTATCAAGATCTTTATTGAAATCCATTTTAATTGCACAATTTTATGGATATTGTTTCCTAAAGTATCCCTTCATAAATTTTTAGGCGATGAGAATGTTGTCTCTAATATGCCTTCCTTAGAGAAAATCACTTTGATTATCACTTATAATTGATTAATGCTCCAGTTTAATTCTATTTACCAAGACTTCTGCAATGATCTTGTATATGACATTACTACAAGAAATTGGCCTGAAATCTTCAAAAGATGGAGAATTGGGGATCTTTAGAATAGGATAAATAAATGTTTTGTTGAGTTCTTTGAGTAGTACTATACTAGTGAAGAACTTCTTAAGAACTTATATCACTATTGATACCACTTGTGGTTAAGCTTTATGATAGAAAATTCCATTCAAGCCATCAAGACTAGAAGCTTTATACTCATTCATCTAGAATATTATTTTTTCTACTTCGTAAACATCAACTAGTTCAATGAGAAGTTGAGCATCCTCTTTCCCAATTTGGATATCAATGAAAGACTTAAGGTGCTCCATTAAATAGGAGCTAAGGAAGCATGATCCAATCAAATTCTTGAAGAAAACCACTGCCTCATTTAGTAACTCTTCTTATTTAATGAATAGTTAATGGTAGGTTATCATTAGCCTAATAAAAGTGCCATTTTATGAGATAATTGAACAAGTTGCTGGAATTTTTCTTGGCCAAGATTAGTATTTGGTGCATCTATCTCCATCCTTTTGCCAAATTATTTATAGACCTTTGCATTAATAATGATGCTTGGTCCTCAACTTTACTTAAGTAGTACTTTAATGCTAGCTTATCTTTCATTAAAATCTCCTTGCTTACTAGATATTGAAAAACTTTTTGTTGGATCTTTATGAGCTTGTCCTTCGAATTCAAAGGTTTTTGTTTAGTATTGGGGTCCCTTCAATTATTTCTTGATGCCTTTAATTTTTACATATATATAAATTATTGGGAGCCTTGTAAGTTGATTACCTTCCCTTTTGAAATTACATCCTGAAATCCTTCATCAAAAGTTAAAAAAAAATTGTTGAATCTAAAAATATACTTTCTACATACATTTTGGAACATGTCTCCGATCTTCATAGGCATGTGATATGGAAATAGTGGCTCCACAAACCTTGCTTTGCTTTTAGGAAATTTAGTTAGCCATGCAGGGTTTACTATAGTTCTATCCAACTTCTTCCTAAGAAAGTATCTTAATTCTTATTTGTTGCTCTAGACAAACTATGCCCCTTCTAGTGCAGGTCCTCCAATCCTAGACTTTCTACACACGTTTTGAAGCATTATGTGAAATTCTTTAAGCTGGAATGTTCTTCAGCTTCTGACCTGAATAAGGTTGCATTAAAATCTCCAAAAACTAACCAAGGTTTATAGTAGTTAGCCTAAAATCACTTTAATCTTTCCCAAAGCTTCTTTCTCTAAAAATTGAAGTTAGCTCCATATATAATGAATACTTAATCCTTACAATTCACCCATAAAATTGGAAAACTACATAGATTGCTTGATCACAAGCCTCTAATTTCTACACCTTGACAAAATTATTATTATATGTTAGTATAATTAGTTTGGCTCTTTGAATACATCAACATAGTAAGCTAAGATTCCATTAATCTCATTGAAAACATTACATTGATTGTCTTTAATATCAACTTATTATAGTTGTCAGTCTAGAGGATATGTTAATTGCATTATATAGAATTATCACTCTTATGAAATTCTCTCCTTGAAACTATCTTAGATCCCTTGTTTGGATTGTCATTCAAGGTAACAAGTTTCCCTCCCATTTGAAGTTTATTTTTTAAAATTGCATAAAATGTCATTCAACCATACTAACCATCGCGTTCTTATCACAACATCACAACCTATTAAAGTTATCTCTAAGGAATTAATGGTGAATTTTAGCCCTTACATAAACAATGTAAAGTTCACGCAATGTTGGTTATAAGTCATTTTTAATCGTCCTCCCATTATGAACTAAAGTGGATTAATTTCCTTCATATCACATTTTCTCTTCTTGATCAGTGAAATGTCCATAAAATTATGGGTACTTCCATTATATATTAGAATATGGATCACTTTCTTTTGGTGCACCCCTGAGATCCTCATTTTGCTTAAATTCCCACTCTTTTTCCATCCTTGTCATTGGTTACAAGGAGACATTAAGGGAAGTTGGTTTTGCATACTATTCACCTACCCACTCCTTTTCTGTCCCATTAATTATATACGAGGCATTTCTTCCCTTTTTACTAAATATAAATGAAGATGCTTTTTCTTACATTGGCTTAAAACATATCTCTCATCGTATTAGAAATAAAGCCCCTTGGCTTTATTTTCAGTAAATTCCTTGTTGCTAATACGTCTTGAAACTTTATTGAACTTAAATTAATTAGGTTGTGTTTAGTTACCTAGTGTAGGAGAAGGGGACTTGGGAATGATCGCATTATGATGACTTTGAGGAGCTGGATTGATTTTCACTCCTCTAGTGAACACTTTCATACTTCCATATTTAAACATAGACATGCTTCTTTTGGCCATCACCTTTGCTTCTTGCTTCCATGTTAACATATAGGCTTATTAAAGTGAGACAGGATCCAATAACTTCACTGTCAACTTAAATTCAAGTTTAAGCCCTTTAAGGAAAAGTCTAATTAGATACTCCTCTATCGACGATAATATAATACTCTTGAATTGATCCTTCTTATTTCAATCCCTTAAAATCCCCATTAAACCATAAAAATCTTCATTTAAAACATTGCTTAAGCATGGTAACAAACCTTTTCTATTCTATATATTCTATTTTGGTTCTATCTTCATATAGAGTTGATACCCTTCCTATGCCTACTCCTCCAAATGCAAGAATACTATAGCCACCTTCAAGATTTTTAGTGTGTGATCTGGTATAAAAGAACTACTCACAAGGATATAGTTGTAACTTAATATGATCTCCTTTGAATGCTAGGAACTTAATCATACTAAGTCTTGTTGGAACCACATATTTGTCCTTTTGTTGAGTGTGTTGAGTATTTCCTCTTATTTGCTTTTGATTACTGGAGTAAGTTGTCCCTTGTTTTATGCTAAACCATTATATAAATTGGGTTAGCATTAACTTGAGTTCAAGCATCTCCTTCTCCTGCTTGTCTACTATATTCTAGGATTCTATAAGAATTTTCTCATTCCACATTTGGGCCTTCATCAAGCTTTTAACATTTTCCTAAATTTTCCGTAACTCTACTCCACAAGTTCTTTTAACCATTCTTTTTGACTAGGTTCATTTCTTTGATACCAAATTTTTCAAGAATTTGAATTAAAGGAATAAATCACAATCAATAATAAAAGTAGAAGAACTAGAAAGGAAGAATTCTTAAAAAGGAAGAAATCATAATACATTAGAGAGAGAAAAAGAGAGATGGAATAACAAATTATGGGAATATTCATTATCAGAAAGATCCATCGCATAATGTTTTAATATAAAGATAACCAAAGAGGACAATACCTAGAGTGATGGCGGTAGAGGCCGGGCTCTACAGTAGTGGTCGCGTGGCCCAAGTTCGCGGACCCTACACTAACTCATATTTTTAAAGCTCTACACATCCACCTTTTACAATGATTTGTAATGAAACATTCTCTTTATCCAATGATTTGTAATGAATTAAGTTAGTTGTCTTTCTCTAAGAAGGCTAAATCCTCTATTTTTTTAAAAATTTAGACTAAATATTTTAGGCCCTTGATCTCTTCCACCTCTTCTCAAGGTGATTAGGGAACAAAATTTTTTAGTTATACGAATTTAAGTTATTGCAATTTTTTTTGTAAATTTTCTTTTGTTCTAAGGTTAAATTAAAATTTGACAAAATATTAATATAATATTTTAATAAAATTTAAATTTTTATAAAATTTAATTTTAAAATTCATGTCAACATTTATATAGTATAAGTTGTTCACTGACATGCCATAATAGTTGGAATAATGGTTCAATAATAGGTAAATAAAAACTTAACTCTATTAAGTTTTTGGGTATATATAGTATGTTTTTATAAACGTTAAAATGTAAAGTGGTACTAAAGATAACGATAATAAGTATCTTAGATCTTTTGTAACATTACGAGCTATTTGCACCTTTGATTGAATTAAAATATAGTAAGATTCAATAACCCTATCACATTTCACTCTTTTCATTTAAGATATTTAAGGTATCATCAACCTCTCAAATTAATAAACAGAATAATATTATTATAGTATAAAGCCAATGCATTAAAAATATAAGAGTCTTCAACAGAGATAAAGTTTCATAAAAATGGATTTTGAGTAAAAATTATCAAAGGTATAAATAAACTTAGTGCATCAATTTTGACCTTAATCATCTCATATA
>JANZLD010000002.1:25935180-25948287 GCA_026413575.1 Erythroxylum carthagenense | reverse complement strand
GTAATAAAAATTATTTATGCATATAAATATTATTTAAAGTATATTAAATAATATGCAAAGCACAATATATTAATTATAATATAATTTTAAACCATATGAATCATAAATGAAAATATAGCTAACTAAATCTTTTATATGAATTATAAGTAAATCTAATTTCAAAAATAAATATTAAAATATATAAAAAGTCAAATAATATTATATAACTCCCAAAATAAACCTGAAGATGATTTTGTGGATATTGTGAGAATTATGTGTAAAACATAAGAATAAAAAGACAAAAAAATAAGTTCATTAATTGATCCAAAAAATTTACCTAAAAATCGTTTTTTTTGAAAAGTTCCAAATTTGAACTTCTTACAAAACTATATTTTGACTGTCAAAAAAGTCATATCTATTAAAGAAGTACTTTTTATTTTACAATCAAATACTTATTTTTCTTTAAAATAAATTTTGTGGTATAAAAAAGTACTTATTAACTTCCCAAAAGTCTATCCAAACAATTACTATTAGAGGCACCTGACAAACTTCTTCCATCACCAATTACACCATAAAATATAATGATAAATTCATTCTCAGGTGCCCTATATAAGCGGAAGATCCTAAATATCTCATAACAAACGTTACATCATTTATGTTAAATTAACTATATGTAATAAGAAGACAACAATTGAAATTATCATAAGCACTGATGAACTTTCCTTTTCAGCTCAGTTCATTGGCATTCTAAAAGAGAACTCTTATTCTTTTTTCTTGAAATTTGGCACATAATATAAGACCCTCATTCCTAGGTTACACCTTGATTTTGTAACCTCATTAAATCGTTTACTGCTGAAATTATGTATTCAATCACTCTAGTCCCAAATGCTGAAAAAATCGTTAGAGGAAGGGGCATGCCATGAATATGCATTTCTTCGGTTTATATGTATACCCAATCAATATCTTACAATAGTCAGTGTCCTGCCAACACAAGTATAAATACACGGGAAACGAACTTTTTATTAGGCCATTCTATGTTCATAGTACAGCATCTAGCTAATTATGGTACGTATTGGATACTTCTAGAGTGGATACTACGGCGAGGAAACTTTATTACCTTAAAATTGTCGAGCCACTGGTTGGTTGTCTCTGCCAAGTTGGCAGAAGATCTGGGAACATGATTGGCTGAAATAGTCCATTACACCGAGTCTAATGACTGATGGGATATTCCAGTAACCATGGATAGTTACCTCAACCGGCGACATCAAAACTACACACTAATTTTTTACTAGAAGGTAACATAAATAAGAGTGTAAGAACAGCTTGTGACTTTGGGTTTGATGTGGCTGTAGCAATGGCTGTGCCTGTGCCTGTGCCTGTGCCTGTGCCTGCGCCTGTGAGGTCCGAGACTGATCATTACTGGGTTTGAATCAGTCTCAGCACTTTGGGTATAGGATGTCAAGTTCCTTATCCCCATGCACCCAAAAGGTGACAATCTCCTATTGGTTCGTACTTTCTTTGTTTCAGCTCTAGCCCTAAGATCTATTTCCCATCAACTCTCTCTCTCTCTCTCTCTCTCTCTCTCTGGTAAACACACACATGCACAGACTCAGTCAGCAGCATTTGCAAAGATACGGAAGTCTTCGTGCGCGAGCTTACCCTACTCTATAAATGAATCTTTACTTATTTTTAACATGTAAATGGAGAAGCAAGTGAACCCACTTGTATTGACGAGTTTTTCCAGTTGCTTTCAAAAGTTCTTACTTTGTCCTACCACTTTTAATTTCACTCAGCAAGCGTTTATCAAAGAGAAGCAGTAAATCTGTATGGAATACAACCCATAAGAGTTTGCTTTTCATATAGCGAGACTATGTATCCAATTACGTAATATGGAAATGGTTGTCATGTTTGAAAACTCTTGCTTTCAGAAAGTATCAGGAACATTTATGGTTTTTGACGCGTAAATCTCCGAGGCAGACCATAACTATGGCATATGTATGTAAGATGACAAGTTTTTTTTGTTGTTGGAGATTTTGGTTCTAAATGTGTGAAAATCTACTCTATCCTCCTTTCTCAACATACACACACCAGAATAGATGGGACAAAGATGGAAAGGAAATCTACCATAAAAGGGTTAACTACACCAACTGTTATCACTTGACCATACTTCATTTCTTCAGTTTTTCACTTGCCATTGCTTTTGGTTTTTTCAAAAGAGAAATAGTGGTGAGCCAATTAGATGAAGAAAAATTGATGATTCAAACATTTAAAGAAATAGAAAATCGCATTTTCATGTGAAGACAAAAACAGAAGTAATACTGATAATAGGAGACGTGAATGTATATTATGAAACTGAAAATCAGGAGTGATATAACTGAAGTTTCCTAATTTTTTTAAATTGGACATAGAAAAGAAACCCTAAAAAGACTTGCCCCACATTTCCTATGGTCTTAGGGAGGGATGCGGGTCAAAGAATAAAGAAAATCTGATACACATATGCACTAAAAATACCTACATTTAACTTTTAAGGATGGACCAAGCCAGTTAGGACAAGCCCCTCTGAGAATGTTGAGGACTGGAACTGAAACCCTAGTCGTCGTCAAGTTCTTAGAGTTTCGAGAGGGCATAATTGTAAAAACGCCGACGACGCAAATACCTAAGTAGGTTTTAAGCAGATATTAAGTGTAGATAGACTGATTGACGACTGCATATTCGTGGATTTTAAGATATTAGACCCTAATTAATCTGAAACTTGATATTGTTGGCTTACTTAAGCTTAAGTGATGTCTAAGTATCGAAGAAGCAGTCAGAGATGGATCGGAAATGGGAAAATGACAATCTTACATTTGCGGTTTGTCTGACTCTGATCCTTTGAGAGAGAGAAAGGCAAAGCTAACATCAATAGGAAGAGTAGATTTTACATGCCTGCAAATGAGTGATCAGTCTTGCTAACCCTATTTATTCTTTTATCTCTAACAGCAACAGCTATTACTATACCTACTACTTCTATTTCTCACTATACCTACTACTTCTATTTCTGTCCAATTTTTGCAGATCTGTGATCTATCAACAACTGAGAACCAAAAGGAAACACAAAGAAGAAGAGGCGATCCTGAAGAAAACGAACAAAAAGAGAAAGAGAAAAAGTAAAGAGGAAGGAGAATCTTTGCTAGAAATGACTTGGTCTACATCACAAACCCCAAAAGAACTCAGTCCTTGTCAGAAGCTGATCGAACCCAGTCATTCATTTCGATTAGAGTCATTAAGCATAAACATATCTAATACCAACAAGGCCATCACTACAAAATGACAATAATTAGATGCAAAACTTTCCCTCTTGCTATATTGGTTTCCATTTAAAAACAAACAAGAGAAAATGGAAGAGAAGGATTAAAAAATAATGTTGACGATGAAGATGAAGAAGAAGAAGAAGAAGAAGAAGAAATTTTGATCAAGCAAAGGATCAAATTGAAAGACATACATAGAGGAGCTTAAAGATTGGAGTGCATCAATAGATCTTGATCTTTTCATACATCAGAAGAAATTAAGAAAAGAATTGCAAACCTGTTATTAGCGTATTCATAGAGACGGCCACGGCTGGAAAAGATTACAAGAGCAATCTCAGCGTCGCAAAGCACAGACAACTCATACGCCTTCTTGAGCAATCCATTTCGACGCTTGCAGAAGGTGACTTGCCTATTAGTGGTGTTCTCTATCCTTTTGATTTCAATTTTGCCCCTTCCCATTTTTCTTTGGGAAGGGCCTTCCGGTTCTTGATTAGGAAACTCCGTGGTTGCTAGCTGAAAACCCTGTAAGTCCAAAATTTGACATACTTTTCCGTTAGCTGCTTATCATAGGATAACTTCAAGCTCTCTAATTATGCATGATGAATTCGGAAACAACTCCCATAACCAGCAAAACGCAGAATTAGACTAACTGTGTTTCGTGTGGCTCTTGTTCGTGTTACACTAACCTGGTAAGAAGGAATGGTAAACAAGAAAGTTCAATACACGCACGCACACTCCCCTTTTCTCTGTCTTTGTTCTTTGGTTTTAGCTCAGAATTAGTGGAGTTGCACAAAATGGAAGTCGTATGCTCTGGCAGGTAGATATTTATAGACAAAGAATAGACCCTTCAACAACAACCCTACACACACGCACAAACCTATCAAACGTATACGATGACAATTAATTATAACTGTGCATACATGTACATTTGTATATGTGTGGGAGCACAGGCGTGAAAATACCCGCAACTTTATATGTTCCCCTCCCTATACTTGGCAGATTATATACATATAATATATGTTATAGGAGGAGGAGCTAATCTACAAGGTCCAGTAACAATACGTTCATTTCTTCATGTATGGTGAAAAAGAGAGCAGAGATGATGGCTAATGAGGTTGTTGTATTTAGTAAAGCGATACTTAAAGGTGGTGGAGTGCGATGCCAAGTTGCAGTTGTTGGGCTGCTTTGATGGTTGGAGAATGCAAAAGTTAGAGGAACTTCCATGTACCACATACACTAGTAATTGGTATTTTGAGCCGATTTGTATTTTGGTTCTGAGTTTACTCGCAAGGTTGAAAGTACCATCTCTCTATGTGTCTGAGCTCCCTCTTACATTATTAGCAAGTTTTATCAACAAAGGTAATAGTGACGTAAGTGAAGAGGACTCCCATGTGAAGTTCTGTTCACCATCTCCTATTCCTCGCTTCATTTATGGTTAGAATGGAAGACCCGCTTTTCATTTTTTAGTAGCTGCAATTTGTTACCCCTTTTCATTTTTGGACCCTTGGTGGGACGTTGATGGAATTCCCTATGGTACACAATGACAAATGTCACCCCCACTTTCTTATTGATCAACTTTCTATTTATATACATACTATCTCATCAGTCATCACTGTTCTTATTGGTACGTGCTTGAAATCTTTCCATGTCACGAATCCTCGCCTCCCACTGAATTACCGTTGATAGAGCACTTTTAAAACAGCGGAGGATTGTGTAATGGATCCCACTGATAATCCAAAAATCACAACAATATCCTTTTCAGAACATGTATATGCCAAGTAGGGTTTCAAATTTTATGCATATTCTTCAAGCATGTTGTCTCCGTTGCGCTTCATTTTGCGTAACTTATGCTTGGGAAGCAAGGATTAATTCCTTTGTGGAAACTATTAAAGTTGGCGGTGGTCGGTCATCCTTTGAAGACAAACATGTTAAGCAAACGTATGCCTGATTTCATCCATTCAGCATATTTGATTGATACATATAACGGACATGCTGCCTTCGAAACATCAAAAGTCAACAACTAATTAATCAAGGTAAAGGGATAACATACAAAATTAAAATTTAGTATAAAATAGAAAACACGTATATTGTTCTTAAAGTCATGCTAATCTTCATGTTTGAATGAACTCGGTATCCAAATAATGTTCAGTATATGTGCCTGCAATTTCCATTTTGTTACTATTGAACATTTTGAGAGTCTGATTGTCGACTCCGACCATTGTGGTCAGTAAAATTGTTTTAAGTATTTCGAGTAGGGTTGTCTAAATTATGAGTGATTGTCAGAGCTGGCACTTGACACCTGCCCAGCCTCACCATAAAAAGGGGGCCCTTAATATAATAACATTTCTAAAGTTTAGCTTAAGTATTGAATGCAGAGAATGTTGGTGAGTACTGAGTAACATTGCAAATTTCAACAGCGTTGATTAGTTACGTAATAAAGGCATTAAACTCAACTTGTTAATTATAAATAATTTTGAAATATTTAAGTTATATTTTTACCTTCTATTTTTTTTATTTTCATTAATATATGTATTTAAGATATTCCAACTTCAAAATTAGCAGCATAAAATTTTACAATTTTTTCTTTTGAGTTCTGAGTATAATTTAAAGGTAAAATTTATGATTTTTAATGTATTTTTAGCTTATTAAAGATTTGAATATGTTATAATTAATTTTTAATTTGTTATTAACGTGGATATTATATTAACCTTTTAAATCATAACATTTATATTAAATGATATTGTATTTATTTTTGTATCTTCTTTTTTATTTTTATATTACTTATTATTTACAATAATTAAATATTAATAAATATTTTAATTTTTTAATTGTAATTTTCATTATACCTTACTACAAGTAATGTAATAGTTGTTGGATTTATGTTCTTGTAGAGTTCACGTAAGTTTAGTGATAATATAACTAAATCAAATAATTTAAGTTACTCAATTCAAAAATAACATAAATGATTTCCTTTATTATATAAAATACGTAAGATTGTATTAAACATATCGTAATAATAATAATAATAATAATATTATTATTATTATTATTAATAAAATAATAATAATAATAATAATATTCAATCATTTCCACAACGTATAGAATAGGATAATATTTGACTTGAAAAACTTAAAATATTTAATAACTTAGAATATCATTTACTATATTTTTTCCTAAGAATGTTAATTTCTTGCATTTTTAGAAATTAGTGTCTCTATCATTAAAATTTGCTCTTTGTTTTTTTTAATATTAGATATTAAATTTTGTTATTTATTTTTTTCTCTATCATAGATATAATACCATTTATATATCTTTGTGATATATTGTGAAGTTATAGAAGTTTGGTTGTGCCTGCATACTTCTTCTAGTTCTATACAGGTGCTTTTGTTATTTTTCTAGTCCAACTGTTTTATTATTAGTTTATATTATGTTGCCTAAAAAGCATTTATCTGAAAGTGAAAAAAGGAAAAAAAAAAGTAGGACAATTAATAGAATCCCAGAAAGGAGCAATTAATAAATTTATTAAAAAAGTAGGCTCCTTTAGTGAGAGTCCCGATGAATTAGGTTAAAGTAGTTTTGAACAATATAAAGAAAACTTAAGTGATGTGATTCATATTTATGAAGATATTAGAAACCTGAGTGAGCATGATCATGTACCAAATGTATCCACTTTGGAAAATTTAAAGGCAGATAAGTAAGTAAGTCCTATGTTGGACATTTACGATCTTAAAAATTGGTATAATCTTGATAATAAAGCAAGGGATATTTTAGTTGAAAAAGATCCTGTAAGAGAACTGAATCTTATATTTTTTTAGACAATACGTCTCATCATTTTTCATATTCTTATTATTATAGAAATTTGAGTAATGGAGAGATTAGTGATAGAAAATGGTTGGTTTATTAAAAACATGTAAATAAAGTATACTGTTTTTGTTGTAAGTTGTTCAAATCTACTAACAAACAAAGTGGATTAGCAAATGACGGATTTATAGATTAGAAGCATCCTAGTGAGAGACTCAAAGAATATGAGAATTACATAGAGCATATGACTAATATGAGCACCTGGAATGAATTAAGAGTAAGATTGAGCAAAAATTAAACAGTTGATAAAGATTTGCAACAAGAAATTACAAAGGAGAAAGAACGTTGGAGACAAGTTTTGATAAGAATAGTTTCTATTGTGAAATATCTTGCTAAATATATTTAACTTTTCAAGGATCCAATGAGAAATTTTACCAAGATGGTAATGGTAATTTTTTAGGATTGATTGAGATGATTGCTGGATTTGATATGACAATGCAAGATCATGTTAGACGTATTCAAAATTATGAAATTCATCATCATTATCTTGGTCACAAAATTCAAAATGAGTTTATTTCTCTGTTGGCCCATAGCGTTAAAAGTTCTATCATAGGGATCATTAAAGAGGTGAAAAACTTTTCTATTATTTTTTATTGTACCCAAAAATTTAAGTCATCAAGAACAAATGAGGTTTTTAGTATGATGTGTGAATATGTCAAAAAAAAAATAGAGGAGTACTTTTTAGAGTTCTTAACGGTAGATGACACATCTGGATTGAGACTTTTCAATGAATTATTAAATGCATTTAATCCTCTTGATCTTAATGTTTATAATGTAAGGGGTATAATGTAAGGGGTCAAGGTTATGACAATGGTTCTAATATGAAGGGAAAACACCTAGGAGTTCAAAAGCGATTATTTGAAATAAATCCAAGAGCATTATATATGTCATGTGCTTGTCATAATCTTAATCTTTCTCTTAGTGATATGGCACATTCTTGCGTTAAAGTTGTTTCATTTTTTGGAGCTGTGCAATGTATATATGCATTATCTCCTAAAAGGTGGAAGGTTTTGCTTGATAATATTTTAGGCTTAACTATGAAATTATTGTCCAACGCTCATTGGGAGAGTTGAATAAAAAGTGTTAAAGCTATTAGATTTCAAGCTCCTCAAATAAGATTGGCTTTGATGGAATTATCTAGATTTTGTGATGATGCTAAGTCAAAGAGTGAAGCAGAAAGCTTGGTTAGTGTACTTGAGAGTTTTGAGTTTTTACTTGGTATGGTTATTTAGTATGATATTTTATTCACTATTAACATGGTGAGTAAAAAGTTGCAATCTAAATCTATGTACATTAATGCTACCATAAAGCAATTAGAAAGTGTCATGGTATTTTTTGAGAAATACATAGATGAATGGTTTAGCTCTAGTATTAATATTGTCAAAAGTCTTACGTTTGATATGAATAAATAGCTTATATTTCCAGCTAGACGTTGTATTATTGAGAAAAGACAATTTGATGAAATTAACTATAATGGAGAAATACAATCAGCTGAGGATTCTTTCAGAGTTAATTACTTTCTAGTTATTGTAGATATGACAATTACTTTGTTAAAGAATAGATTTGAACAATTAACGACATTTGATAACATTTTTGGATTCTTATTTGATTCAAAAAACTTGAGGTCACTGGATGATAACGAATTAAAAGAATGTTGCACTAATTTTACGACGACTTTTTTCATGATAATGTGTCAGATGTAGTTTAGATTATCTTTTTTCTGAATTAAAAGTATTGCAAATGACTTTGCAAAATGAGTTAATATTATCAGTTGAAATTTTAGAATTTGTTAAAGCTGTAGATTGTTATCTAAATGTTTCAATTGCTTATCAAATTCTATTGACTATACTTGTAACTGTAGCATCAACTGAGATAAGTTTTTCAAAGTTAAAATTATTAAAAACCTACTTAAGGTCATCAATGTCACAAGAAAGATCGAATGGTTTAGCTATGTTATGTATTGAGAAGGATATGTTGAACAATATTGATCTTGATAATATTATTAGTGATTTTGCATTTAGAAATACACAGAGAAATTGTTTTTCATAAATCATGATCTTATGTGTATTTATTAGTGTAATTTTTTAGTGTTTTGCAATATAATATTATTGTTTGATTGCTGCTATTGCTATTTTGTTGTTATTGTTACTATTTTTAGTTATTTTATTGTTAATGATATTTGTAAGATATTATTAGTTGATGTTATAATCATTTAATATTTAGTTGAGTATGTAGGCTTATAAATTGAGTCATTTATGTTTTATACAAACATGCAAACTTAAGTATATTTTCGATTTATTGAGGCTTTTTTTTATTTCACCCAGGGCCTATAAATGATAGGAACGACCCTGGGGATTGTGTGTCAATTTTTTTTATGAAAAAGAGCACGAGAACTGATCAGTAGGATCTGTTAAAAAACAAAAATGATACACTCGCAAACACTTATACATTCTTATAAGTAACAAAGGAAGAGAATTATTATAATAGAAATTTCTTTTTACATTTTGCATATAATAGAATATTACATTATTTATAGAACTTGATGAAGATGCATATTGTTAAAATATAAAGAGAAAATTATTTGAAATAAAATTTATATAAGAAAAATATTGAATAATATGTTTTTATTTTATCATAACTCATCATTGTATTCATTTGAATCCTAAATACATGCAGTTTTAATATGACTCTAAAATTACTTAAATTGGTTAAACTTTAACTATTCTTCTACTCCTAATTGGTTGCAGAATTTTAAAATACAACTCTAAGGTTTTTAGGTAATTAGTAAAGAAGAAATTAAAAGTTAATCAAATAGGAATAGAAATAGAAAGCAAAATGAGATTATGTGAACAAGCAAAAGCTAACTAATCAAGCATGCATTTCTATTCTCATTGCTTATTACAAAATAATGCAGTAATTAGTATCATCCATAATTTTTAAAATTATTATACTTTAAAGGCTTAGTAAAAGTATCAATAACTTTTTTTAATGAAGTAATTTCATTAATTTATCAAATAGGAAAAGTTATACCAATAAAACCCTTATATTTTACTTTCCTAAGTTGAGAATTACCGCTTACAAGAAATTATATTTTTAGTGAAAGCAAAAGTTGTTACTAAAAGCAGTAATATTAGTTACTATTATTAGTAATGTCCAATCTTTGAAGTCGTCACTTCCCGTTATAAATACCTCTATCACTAATGAAATAGTGACTAATTTAAGAAATTGTCATAATTATGCAACACTTTTGTGAGACAAATACCAACACTAAAACTTGTGAAATGTGTGACAAAACTATATGATTTCAATATCTTTATATATTTAAGCAAGTTTATCATCACAAATAATATAAAGTAGTGACGAATTAAGTCATAATAGAACTTCATTATATTGTGACAAAAGTGCCGACACTAAAACCTATAGAATATGTGACAAAACTATATGGTCACATCAACTTTACATATTTATGACAAGTTTGTCGACACAAATAATATAAAGTAGTGACGAATAAAGTTGTAACAGCACTTGATTTTATTATTACAATATTGTTGCCACTAAAATAATTATAAATAGTCACAAAATATTTGTCACTAATAATGTTTTATCAGTTTCCATTACTTCTTGGTCACTAATATTTAATAAAAAAGTGCCAACATCATTTCATCACAAAAATGAAAATTGGTTCTTACAAAAAGTATTATCACTGATATGTTTATTATTATCACAAATAAAACTATCAATTCATCAACGAAATTACATTAACTGTAAAAGAAATTTGCATCAGTGGCTATATTGTCTAACAGATTTTGTCACAAATATGAAAGTTATATGTTACAATAATGTTGTCAGTAAATAAAAAATATATGTTACAATTAATTTATCACTAATGTGTTCGTATTTGTCGCAAATAATAATATTAAATTTAACAATTTAATTACTTAATCGATAAAATTTTTTGCATTGGTGGCCACAAAATAGAAGTTGTCACAAATGATACAGATTTTTAGTGCCAAGATGTTATCAAACAAGCAAATAAAAATTATTAGTATGTAAAATATATAAAAATCACCAAAATGTACAAGATTCTAATTTCCAATATATAAAATTGGAAATTTTAATATCCAAGAAAATTATTTATTACAATTATCTTAAACTACTACGTACTAATTTAAGTTAAAACTTTCTAAGGTAAAATTTCCTAGCTATTCTTCAGGATAAAGTTCATTGTTGATTTGTTTCCCACAAAATAAATAAAAATAAAAATAATTAATTAGTTTATAAAATATTAACCTATAAATTTAGTACTAACATTTTATAATAATATAATGACAATGATAAGAAGTGATACTAACTATTATAGATTTTATAAATTTATAAACTTAATGAGTAATTGACATATTTACTATTGTGGCACTTGATGGATCTTCAATTAAGGCAGAAGAATTGAATACCAAACTAGGAATTAATCCAATATTTGCCAAATATGCAAAACAACTTAAATTTTTTTCATTTCTGTGGCTTGGTTCTCAATAGCTGTATCCTGAGCTTGAATCTTTTCATTTTGAGCTTGAATCTTTTCATTTTGTGTTTTTGTGATTCCAGTAAGTCTTGCAACTTCATCATCTAAATCACTTGCATGTTTCTTTGTAGCTTCAGCTAAAATTCCACTTTTTCTCGGGACTTAGAAGTTGTCCTTTTAATACCTAAACTGCGTGAATAGCATAACTTTCTTTCCATGACAATATCAAAATGCTCAACAAGTGGTAGAGACGCAGACGAAATTTTTTATTTTTTTCTCTCCCTCTTCTTGAAGCTTATTTTGCATATTTAGATAGAATTTGAAAATTTAGTAAAGAAATTTTAAATTTTCTTAAAAAATATAATTTGACTATAACTTTCATACCATTATTTCTTTTCCATTTGGAACAGACCAAGGTCCATTTGACTTTTGTCGTGAAGAAAAAAGAAAAAGAAAAGACAAAGAAAATTAATGATAATTGGAACTTATTTTCAAGAAAAATATAATTTAATTTAAAGTAAATAAAATTTACTTTACCATCCCATATGCAATTTGTACAATCGACTTTGTACCAGAAACTGATTTCATCTCTTGATTTCCCCTATTACTTGTGTTTCTTTCACTTTGCTCCAATACATTGATAAATAATTTATTTTTAATAAAAGAAAACAACTAATAAAATAAGTTAAAGTACTTAAATTTTAAAATTACCTTAAAATTTATAGTTTCCCTTTTATTCTTAATCAACCATTGCCAATCACCTTCCTCCACATCCTTTAGGCAATCTTTGCTCGTGAGATAGATTTTGCGCAAATGATAATGATGATTTTTATATTTTGCATGCACTTGTTGCATCATATAAGATTGCACCTTATTTAAGAAATTGAACTTATCCTAAAATTCATATCAAAAATATAGTTAGCAAAATTAAGAAGCAAATTCAATGCAACAACAAAATTAAACTTTATTGCAATTAAAAAAAGTTTCATACCTTTAAAAATAACCACATTACCTTTCTTATCATCCTTAAAAATCTCTTTCCAACTAGAGACATGAAGTGGTGCAAGTTGCCGAATGCATAAATTAACTTCTGACTTGAAAAGTTGGCGTGCTTACCACATATCTAATAATACAAAAAAGGAAACTAAACATCAATTTGCGCTCCTTCAGCTTTCTTTTTGGCAAGTATAACATTAATTGTTGGTCCTCGTCCACCTTTTTTAGAATTTACATTTCCTCTTTAAAAATAAAAATTAATAGACATATAAAATATTATATTAAAATTTTAAATGTACAATCATATAATTTTGAAGATCACATTGCTAGTATTAATAATTTGTCCTTCTAGGCTAGCTGCATTATTTAAAGTTCCAACTGTAGCATCAAGCTGTTGAGTAAGAGCCTCTTGAAGTAAATCACGCGTTAGTATAGACTTTACGTTCAATAGACAAAATGTACAAG
>JANZLD010000002.1:25914339-25925055 GCA_026413575.1 Erythroxylum carthagenense | reverse complement strand
ACACATACGACACTTCACTTTCTTCTTTTCCTTTTTGATTTTTTTTAATCCTCTTTTAATTGCAACTTACTTGGGCCCAAGCCCTATTTCTTCCCTTCTTCTTCATTTAAAAGATATTTCAAAGGCTAAAAGCCCACTTTATTTACCTTAAGCCTTAAAAACATATATAACTTCCTAAGGTTCCCTAACACCATCTTATTCTTTTAAAGCCTAACACCTTATTAAAACACTCTAATTTAACTAAATTCCTTAAATTTATAATTATTACTTAAGCACTATAATCCCAAATTATTCTCACTAAGGACTTATTTAATCTAAACCTCAAAATAATAAAATAAAACATGCTCAATGCGAATCGGGGCCCAACAAGCTTTAAGTCCATTGACGATATATATATATAAATCATCCAAACATCTGATCGATAGACTTATCTTCCTTCATTTTGAATAGCTCATATTGGTGTATAAGAATGCTTATCTTGGATTCCTTTATTTGATTGGTGCCTTCATGTGCGATGGATAGAGTATCCCACATCTCCTTCACAGTGTCGCATCCATGAACTTTATCGTATTCACTTCTGCTTAGGGCACAAGTTAGAAAGAATTTGAATTTTGAATTTAGCTGGAATCTTGCTTTTTGATCAGCTGACCATCTGGTACGCGAAATGGCATGCCCTTCATCATCCATCGATGTATAGGATCCATTCTCAATAATCTCCCAAAGGTCAATATGTGTAGATTCAATGAAGAGTCGCATTCTGTCCTTCCAAAAATGATAATCTTCACCATTGAACATAGGAGGTCTAGTGACGGAGGCACCTTTAGCTATATAAACGTGTGATTCTGCCATGGATCTTTATCGACACTTTGTAACGGTGATTTTTGGACACCGAGCTTTGATACCACTTGAATTAAATCACGCGTTAGTATAGATTTTACGTTCAATAGACAAAATACATAAGAAGGGGAGGTTGAATTGTGTATCCTTTTGCGTGAATACAATCCCCTTTTTAATTTTCTTTGAAAAATAACTTTTTCAAAAACTATTAAGTAAACATTCACTATGTAATGCAATTAACTTCTATGTACTTGTATAAAACAATAGAAATTAAAAGTTGAGAGTTAGAGAGTAGAGGTTGACACAGTAATTTTATCATGGTTCACCCCAAACCGTGGGCTATGTCCAGTCCTCATAATTCTTTTTGAGATTTCACTATTTTTTTTAAAAGTACAAGTATTCTTTTTCATAAAGCCTCTTCAGGTCTCTTATACAAAGTATTGTTTTTCTCACTTAGCCTCTTCAGGCTCTCAGCTTTTCTTCTCTCTTACAGAAAGATATTGCGAGCTTTGTTACAGTAATGGTAGCTCTAGTGTTTTTCACAATGAATACAGTGTTTGCTAAAGATTAAAAACTTTTTTTTAATCTCTATTTTCAAAATCACTAACTTTTTAATCTTTGACTCCGAGTTGTATTTATAGCCTTCATCTTCAACTGCTTCTTGATAACCGCTTCTTTCTTCTTGCTTCTTGAATCTTGAATCTTGCAGAAATAGTTATTTAGTTGAGTTCTGTAACTAACTCAAACTAGTTAACCGTTCGACGTAGTATCAGTTTTTCGTCTTAGTTTTGCTTCTGCTTCATTTTAGTTTCTTTCATCTTATTTTTGCTTCCGCTTCGTCTTACTTTCTTTCGTCTTATTTTTGCTTCCGCTTCATCTCACTTTCTTTCGTTTTATTTTTGCTTCCGCTTTGTCTCACTTTCTTTCGTCTTATTTTTGCTTCCACTTCATCTCATTTTCTTTCGTCTTACTTTTGCTTCAGCTTCGTCTCACTTTTGCTTCCACTTCGTCTCACTTTCTTTCGTCTTACTTTTGCTTCAGCTTCTGTCTTACTTTCTTTCGTCTTACTTTTGCTTCAGCTTCCGTCTTACTTTTTTTATCTTACTTTGGCTTCAACTTCCGTCTCACTCTCTTCTTGATCAAAACGATTCAACAATTTTTAATATTATTATTATTTGAATGTCATCAAAATTATTAGATGTGAAGTCTTTTTGACTTAACACCTCTATAGCTTCTGACTCCTCTATCATACTTGGTTCATTTTGCTCATCATCCATATTTGATAAAGATTTGTCATTGTTAACCGTCTTGCGGTTTCACATAAAATTACCAAATTTAACCATCTTGCACTTTTAAAAATAAATACATATTAGGAACAAACAATATATGCAACTAAAACAAATTGTAAAAAAAAAGTAATGAAGTCAACAAGCATAAAAATCAAGAGAAAATAAATATCTTTGATTCACTTTTCACTCTATATGCTCAAATTAACGATAACAATAATAACTTGACTATTTCACTGTTCACCCTACTCAGAACCACAAGCATACAACTACTTTATATACAGTCAAGCAACAACTACAACGAAGGTGATACCTTTACATTTTTCTAGTCTACGTGGCTAATAACCAAACATAATTCATATTAGATACAAATCCCCAATTTCCAAATAAGATAGGGAAAACATAAAGAAGATATAATAAAGCATTAATTGGTGTAAGAGACATTCTAGACCACTTAATGCTTGTTCATAAAGATGTTGAAGATAGAATGAAGCGTTGAGTAGTGTAGTAGAAGTTGTATACCACTTAACGCTTGTTCATAAAGACCTTGTACATATTGAACGAGTTACACAATGAATAAGACGTTGAATAAAGTGTTAAGTGGTGTAAAACATTGAACGGGAAAACATAAATAACACATTATACATTCATAATAGGAGACGTTCATGAAGAAGCAATTCTGCGCAAAGTTTGACGGTGATTGAGGTTTCCCTCTTTTCTAATGCTGCGATAAAAGATTTATAATGCAAAGGCAACCCATTGAAAGAAAACAAGTCAAGTTTATAGTAACAAAGAGAGTGGGAATTGACGGTCAGAGTAGTTCCGTGAGTAGTTTGATAGTCAAAGAATGAGTACTTACACTAGAAATAGTTCCATGAGTCTGTCAAGTTTACAGTAACAGATTAATGCAAAAAAAATTAATGTATTAAACTAAATCATGAAAGAATGTGTAAGCTGAGGTTAATATTTCTTGGGGAAATTCATGAATGTGTAACCCATTCATGTAAATTCGATAAAGAACCCATCAAATAGCAAGATTAGAAGAATATATTAAACAAACAACAATGGTTTTTTATCTATTAGTATTTGAGTAGAGGAAATGGAAGATGTGGAGAGAAGACTGCAACCGAAGATATGCAATGAAGTAGAGTAGAGAACTGCGCACATGAAAAAGATTAAATTTATTTACACCACATATAACGAATATGGGACTGTCCATGGTTCATCTTCTTCCACCAGCTTTACTATTTCACAATTACTTAGATCTCCTCACACGAAACTAGGTGTAGCTATTAAGCTTTATTTAATAATACTACCCTTCTTCTTCTTCTTCTTCTTCTTCGTTTTACACATATAATCTCCAATACGACATCGCGCAAAAGAAAACCAGGTGTAGTTGTTCAGCCTTATTTAATACTACTACCCTTCTTATTCTTCTTCGTTTTACACATAGAAAAACATTCTCCAATTCTCTAGTACAACATTGCAAATGAAACTAGGTGTAACTATTAAGTTTTATTTAATACTACTACCCTTCTTATTCTTCTTTGTTTTACACATATAGAAAAACAATCTCCAACGTAACATCGCATAAAAACAAAACTCGGTGTAGCTGTTAAGCTTCATTTAATAATAACGCCCTTTTTCTTCTTTGTTTTACAGATGTAGGAATACAATCTTCAATACTTAATATCCAATTTTTTAATTAAAAAAAGAAGATTTCATCTTAAATTTTTTAATTTTATTTAATAGTTTAATTTTCATAATAAAATTTTATATTTTATAAATATGAAATCAGATTTAATATATTTACAATACATAATAAATATAAAGGAGTAATATATTTTTTATCATAAACTATTATGTTAGTGGGATAGTTACACAAATTTTGAATTTATTCTTCTAATAAAAATAATTTATTTTAGATAAAATTTTCATAGAAAATTTTAAATAAATATATATTTCAAAGTCATGTTTAGCAAATATCTATTGATATGTAAAATATAAATTTTGGATTATCAATATATATGGTTTGAATATTTTAAAAGAAAATATTTAAATTTGTTTATAAATAATAATATTAAAGAAAAATCGTGTCATGTAGTTTCCAGTCCCTAAAATTCATACAATAATGATAAAATTAAGCTTTGTTAGGGAATAAAAGTATACCAACATCTAAACATGCAAAGCAAGAAGACAATTTAGATGAGATAGTTGTACCAACTTTTATAAATGCAAAGCAAGAAGACAATATAGATGAGATAGTCGAATCAAGTTTGAAAGAAATCATCAAACTTATATGGTGTTTCTAAGTTGTTTTGTGCCTAAGGTTCGATGGTTGTCTGTGTGTAGTTGATTATGGCTCTGTAATATTGCCGTATTGGCTATAAATATATTAACACGTCACTATTTTGATTGAAACCTTCAATTTAGACTGCGTTGGATTATCCCATAAACTTTGGTGTGGTGATCATGCTTATCTTTTTCCCATAATACCGACCTTCGATTGGTCAATTTAAAATTTAAAATTTTGATTGAGCTTCTATGACTTTTCGTGGTTGGTGTCCACAATTTTAAGGGTACATTAATGTTGGATTATTTAGGAAATTTCCTTCAACATTCTATGAATCACATATTTAATATAAATAACTTAAAAATAAATTTAATATATAAATTCTCTAAATTCTAATGTATATTTTTCCCTTTAAAAAAGATAGTATATAATAACCTTGCGATTTTACTTCTTATAAAAATGTTAGATATTCAATTGTCAAATAATCAAATTTCATTGACAATATATTGTGACTTGTGAGAGATAAAGATAGGAAGTTTTAGTTGATTAAAAACTTTATCTTTTTGTTTATTATTGTTTAATAAAAATGTAAACTTATATTTGTCTTATAAAAATCTCTAAATTTCTATCTTTATTTATTTTGAATTATTAAATATTTTATAATGATAATTTGTATTTGAATTATTAAATATTTTCTATTAATCTAAATGAATACCTTATTTTGTTTGATATTTATTTCATCATACGATGCTTCCTTTATGTCCATTGCCTTTATAATAGATTAGACCCACGTGTCCATTCCCACATAACCTAGGTGTGGCTGTTAATTTTTTTTAATACTACTACCCCCATCCTTCTTATTTTTCTTTGTTTTACACAAATAGAAAAACACTCCAATTCTTCAATACGACAACAAACCAAGTGTAGTTGTTAACTTTTATTTATACTACTACCCTTATTATTATTCTTCTTCGTTTTACATATATAGAAAAATAATCTCTAATATGACTTCATGTAAATTAATATATACATAAAGTCGACACCACAATTTTGATAAAAAAGAAAGAGGGAAGATTTTGATAAGAAAGAAAGAGGGCAGATTACTCCCATCCTGAAGCCAACAACTCGATTTTGATAAAAAGGAAAGAGGGCAGAGCTTGTGAAAATTAATATATACATGAAGTTATCTCCTCTCCTCCACTATCGAAGCTGAAGCTCATCAGGTTTTCCCTCTCTCTCTCTCTCTCAGTCTCTATCGCCTTCTCTCTTTTAACTCATTTGGGTCTCTTAGCTAACCGAGCCTGGTTTGTTCATGGGTGTATTTTAATTTCTTCTTAATAATGCCTCAATGTTTATTTGGAAAATATTAATGCTTATAAAGTTCCCTATCCTAGCAAGTTCTATGTCAAATTTTATTGCACGCATTCAATTAATTTGTATTGTAGGAAAATGACGATTAACAAAACTTGGATGGAAATTTCTAATAGAGCACTGCCACAACATGAAAAAGGATTTAATAAATTCCTGGATTTTGCATTTAGACATTTTGATAAAGGAAGAGCAGTTAATTGTCCTTGTAAAAAATGCAACAATAACTTACGTAGGACAAGTCAATCAATTTATGAACATCTAATGTTAAATGGGATAAATATAAACTACAAGCAGTGGTACCATTATGGAGAGGTTCTACAATATTATTCTAATGACAATAGTGATAGTAATTAGAGTAATAAAAGTGAAAATGATGATGGAATGTATGATATGTTGCGTGATCTTGCGAGGGATAGTTCTTAAGATCTAAATGAAGAAGTCGGTGATCCTATCAAAGGTGGCCCCACTAGTCCAAATAAGGAAGCTACTAAGTTTTATAGATTATTGAGAGAATTAGAGCAAGAGTTATATCCTAGCTATGAGGAATCTTTCATATTATCATTCATTGTTGAACTGTCGAATTGGAAATGTCTTTACGGGATTAGTGCAAATGAAATTGATGGAATGCCTCAAATAATAAATAGATGGTTCCCTAAAGGTTATAAAGTTCCTAGCTCATATATTGATTGTAAGAAAGTTTCTCGAGATAGAAGGCTTTCATATGAGAAGATAGATTCTTGCGTAAATGATTGCATACTTTACTGAAATAAATATGAGAATGCTCAATCTTGTCTAACATGTGGTGACTATAGATGGAAGAATAACGGGAAAATTAGGAATATGATTAATGAGCATGACTGTAGGAATCTGCAAAAAGCCTTGTGATATTTTCGGTTAACTCCTCGTTTGCAAAGATTATACATGTCATCTAATTTTGCTATAGATATGAGATGGCATCAGGAAAAAAACCATGTAATAATGAGTTTATGGGACATCTAGTGGATTCTCCAGCTTGGAAAAGTTTTGATACCGTGCACCCCTTTTTTGCAATAGACCCACATAATGTTAGACTTGGTTTAACAAGTGATGGTTTTAACCCATTCGGGAATATTAGCACTTCTTATAGTGCATGGCCAGTTGTTCCTTATAACCTTCCACCATGGCTCTGCATGAAAGATCCTAATTTCATGATGTCACTTTTGATTCCTGGTCTGAAAGTTCCTGGAAATGATATTGATGTATACTTAGAGCCGTTGATTGATGAGTTGGAATTCCTTTGGGAGATGGGTGTAAAGACATATGATGCATTTTTTAAGAGTAATTTTTAGTTACATGCAGCTCTATTATGTACCATAAATGCTTTTCTAGCTTACAGTAATTTATTAAGATGGAGCATTAAAGGCAAGTTAGCATGTTCTATTTGCAATCTTGAAACGTCTTTTCGCAGGATTCAAAATGGATGTAAAACATGTTATTTTGGTCATCGTCACCATTTACCAACTAATCATTCTTAGAGAAAAAATGCTAAAGCATTTGATGGTACCAAAGAAAATCAAAGTGCACCTAAACAATAATCAAGGGATGATGTTGTTGAACCATATAATCAATTTTCTCAGGTGAAGTTTGATTGATTTTAAATTATGTGTATATTTTATCTGTATTCTTTTTTCTTATTTCCACTATTTTCATTAAACAGGTGAATTTTGGAAAGACTGTAAGGAATAGAAAGCATGAAGATGCTCTATTACTCAGAAATTGGAGAAAAAAGAGTGTTTTTTCAACTCTCATATTGGAGAACAATTAAGTTGCGACATAGTCTGGATGTCATACATATCAAGAAAAATGTATGTGATAACATAATTGGGACTTTGTTGAACATTGTGGGGAAACTAAATGATAATATAAATACTCATTTTGATTTAGAATCTATGGGTATACTTCTTGAGCTTTATGCAACTCCCATAAGTGATGGCAAGTATGTGTTTTGTCCTGTATGTTATACACTGTCTAAAGCTGAAAAACGAGCATTTTGTCAGTTCTTAATTGATCTAAAAGTTCTAGATGGCTATTCTTCCAATATTTTTCGATGTGTGAGTCTTACTAAATGCAATTTTTTGGAATGAAATGTCATGATTATCATGTATTTAATTTCATGATTATCATGTATTTCCTCATCTGTATCTCCCTTTGCTATACATAGGTTGCTGGGTAAAGAGGTGTACGAAGCATTACTTGAGTTGTGTACTTATTTAAGAGAGTTATGTGCTAAAGTTTTGCATTTTGATGATTTGGAGAGATTTGAAAAATCAATTCCTTTTACATTTTGTAAATTAGAGAAAATATTTCCTCCCTTATTTTTTGACATAATGGTGCATTTAACTATCCATCTTGTGAGTGAGGCTAAACTTATTGAGACAGTATAATAACGATGGATGTATCCTATAGAACGATATTTAAGTAGGCTTAAATCATATGTGAAAAATAAGGTGCGTCCAGAAGGATCAACTGTGAGGCATATATTGTGCAAGAATGCATACGTTTTTGTTCAAGGTATTTGCATGAAACTAAAACTACGTTGAATTGTGTTGGAAGAAATGATGAGGGAAGTGATGCTTATTCTCATTCTGGGTTTCAAGTTTTCTCACAATCTAGTAGGCCTTTGCTTGGAAAAAAATATGATGAGTTGAGCTTAGTTGAATGGGCTCAAGCTAAAATGTATGTGCCAGAAAATTGTGAAGAAATCAGAGAGTTTATGGAGTAAGTTCTCTTAACTTTTGAAATTAGTCATTTTACATAATTTATTTTGTGGTTTATATATTCTTGAAGTAACTACTAATATTTTACTTATTTTTAATACGAAGCATACATAAAGAAAAACTCAAGCGGGAGGATCCTAGAAATGTAGAAAGAAGATATAAAAAAGAATTCTATCAGTGGTTCAAGAAATATGTAAGTACTATAAATATATTTTCACCTATAACTTTTTATAAATTATAAATTATAAAATATAAATATTTAATGCTCATTACTTATGATAGGTCACTGAATTGCATAATAAAAGAAGTGAAATGGTTAGTGATCAATTATTGCATTTAGCTTATAAGCCAAACAAGCGAGTTTATTGGTAGAAAAGCTTCCTCATCAATGATTGGAGGTTTAACACAAAGGACATAGATTTGCAATTGAAATAAAAAAATAGTGGAATTTTTGTAAAAGGTGATGTGAATACAGGCAATTTGGATTATTTTGATGTTTTGATAGATATCATACAATTAAATTATCATGGGAAAATAGTATCATTTTATTTAAGGTTGATTGGTGGGATGTTTATCATAAAGGTGGATATAAGGTTAACAAGTTTGGGTTTCCTATGGTAAATGTCGTACACAAGTTGAAAATTGACGAACCATATGTTTTAGCTTCTTAAGTTGAACAAGTTTACTATGTAAGAGATATTAAGGGGTTCGATTGGTAGGTTGTTGTTAAGAAAAAGCGTCCTGATTTGTATGATCTTCTTGATGATGATATAGGAGCTGAGTCATGCCAAAAAAATGAAAATTTTGGCTTTACACTTCACGAATCTACTTTTGAGGATGATACTGTTACAATATCTTTAGATAGATCTTATTTAGATGCTACAATATCTTTGGAGCCATTGATGTTTCTTGATTTTTATCATAATATTTGTAATTCTAGCTCCTATTTTTTATTTAAATCATATTTAATAATATTATGAGAAATCTTATTGTTTTAAGATTAATCACTCTAAATTTTATAATTACAGTTCAATCTTGAATCTTGTACATGATGTGTACTTTATCTAAAATTTTAAGACAAATTTCCCATATGTCTTAAAAACTAATGCTTTATATCTTTGTTTCTACACTTCTCCATTTTTATGTTTGTTTACAATACCCTATACATCACGAGGCTGCTCTCGAATGTATTTAATATCTAAACTTCAATGAAATTACTGTGTGATTTCTTCTAATCATCAGTCTCTAATTTAAAGTAAAATTTATCGTTCGTATCTAACAAATATAGGTTTAATTCATTCAATTACGTATTGATACATTCGAGTGAGTGACTTGTTTCATTTGCTTTTGACATAAGTTTGCTCGCTACTTCTATTTCTAAAATATGTAAATCACCAACCTAAAAATATTTTGGAGATATCTTCAAACGAGAAAACCATAAATTTCTATTTGATTATATGTTACCTAAAACAAAATTGGTAAAGTGACTAACTTTAAAAGTTGTGTATGTACTTATTTCAAGTCTACAATGAAAAATAATTAGTTCCAACTAAGATGATTATATTTTCCTTTTATCTATCTTCAATTCCTATCTCAATTTTATACTTTAACTTTTATTATTTATATTCAGTTTGTTTTTTTGGGTAAATCAAAAGAATATTAATAGAAAAGAAAAATATGTACGAAACGTCCATTTACAAGTGCCACTGGAGACACAATTAGCTAATATAAGCAACTAGCCTCAAGCAAGTCAAGACAGAAACACACAAAGCAAGGATAACTGAAGCAAGGAAGTAACAAAATACTGTAAGTTAAAAGCAGAAACAATAGGACCTCTACCAAAATCGAAGCAACTATAATCCATGTTAAAGCCGAATTGATAATCACACGCCCAGAAGAGGCAAACCAAAAGAGGCTGATGGGAAAGCTGCTCATGGACACCCTGAGTGTAACATCCCATCTCCGATGGGAAGGATATTTTGGCAAATTGGGACAGGCTAGGAGTATTGATTTATAGCTCGGCATGAACATACAACATATAGCCTCTATAAATGATGGTTTGTTGCACTTGCACATGGTAAACATGCATTCATGAAATTTTCCGGCTTAGGTTTCAAATTGAGATCTTTTGTGAAATTTATGGGATAATTGTATTTGAAAAATTATTTGGAGT
>JANZLD010000002.1:25792998-25818387 GCA_026413575.1 Erythroxylum carthagenense | reverse complement strand
GGGGGGTCTGTTTACAAGCTATTATGAACAGGGTAATGCTTTTTAAAAGGATGTAGAGAATCCTCATTAATAAGGAATATCTATTAATAAGATAGATTTAATAGCCACCATCTTGAAGGAAAAAATTTTGGGCTATAAGACTGAGGAAGGACAACTCATGGATTATAGATCAACTACGAAATCCTTGGAACAGACTTTAAACTTCTATCAAAATTAAAGTCGAAAACAAAAATGGCACATGTATCTAATATGATAATTAGAGCTCTGTAGGTCTAGTTTATCTCCTCCCTAACTTTCAAAACATTGTATTACATTTTACTGAAAATGCCAAATCCTAGTTGTTAATCAAAGATGGTGAATGATCTTGCAATAATAGAGAAGCCCTAATCTTTAGAAGGTGTTTCCCTGACTACCTTACTAACCAAGATCTTAAGGGAGAGCTATTTGGATAGCAAGTTCCTCTGGTCACTAACAGATCATACAAGAATCTACTTATGGATTATGCATCGAGGGTGACCTAATTCAAATTAGTATCGAACAAATACCTTTCCCCTAAAACTTCATTAATCCTATGACTGGCGATCAAAAATATTCTAGACACTCTAGATGGGCTTAAAAGACTTCATCCTCTCCCTAACCTATTTGTAAGCTTGTTAAAGAGCCCCCGAATCCACTAATCAACTCTTTTTTACTTTCTCTTATCATCTCTTCTTTACTTACCCTTCTCTAGTAGCCTATGAAGAGATATATAGACAAGGTGAAATCATTTTTGCTTTGTGGATGATTGGCTTGAAATTGTTCTTTATACTTCATCCCCTTATCACCTTTCTAAGGATGACTACAAATATCACAATTTAATTGATATAGTGGAGAGAAATATTATAGTTTTTTTAGGCATCATCTCAGACTCTCAAGTAGTTGGGGTTAGGAATTTCAACAAAATTTGTGAACTTGTCCTAAAAAGAGAAGCTAGCTTAAATGTTTTTTATTGAATTAGTTATAATTTAGAATTTTCAATTCATGCTTTCACTCCTAAGGGAAAGGAAATCAGGTTAGTGCACTTATGAAGCATACATTGTAGATATACTAAACTATAGTCTAGATTTTAGTGCTTATTAGCGTTGGCTTGGCTTAGCTTGGCTTTGATTGTTTGTTTTCTATTAGTGTAATTCCTAGTAGTTACTTTGTATTGTAAGGTTTTCCCTATGTTAATATATTTTTTGATTTTTCAAAAACTTATATATTCAAATTGATCAAAAAGAAAAAAATTATTTAAAATATACTTACATTGGATATAATCTATAACTAAAAGTAAATATATTCTTTTGTGATCTTATTTTCAATACATTCCTTTGTGTTTGACTCATTATTAAAAAATATTTAACATTTTAAGAAAAAAATTTGTGGTTTATTAAATGGAGATAATCACGCATCTTTTATTAATCTTTTTTATCAACTTTTTTAAAACATATTTTGTGATATATTTCGAACTAAATCACATGTTAATTTCATCATAAAATAAAGTATAATAAAATTTAAAATATTTATAAAGATTTTAAAGCATAAATCAAACTATTTAATACATTAACTATTATATATTTAAAGTAAGTTGTATACTTTTTGAAGTTTTTATTTGAGTTGAACTCATGATTTAATTTTGAAAATATTGGATTAATAAATAATCTATTTGAAATGTATAATTTATGATAATTTGTTTAATGTATTCAAATAGTCAATGTGAATTCTCCCTATAAAAAGTTTGTTTCCTCACTTATCTTGTTTATTTTTACCTAAACAAGTTCAAATTCAATAATATAATAATTTTAAAAATAAAAGATAATCGGAGCTAACCACTAGCGTAGAACATGGAATGATCTTCCACTAATATATTTTAATGTGTTACTTGATCAATGTTCCTTTTATATGAATAAAATTATATGTCTTAAATAAATTATCTAATAAATTAATAATAAAATAATGATTTCAACTTTCAATCTCTCTCATCACTCTCTTAAATTAGAATGGATCGCCGTACGGGTAGCCCAGTTGGTCATGGGGAAGGAAAGTGAGTCCAAGGTTTTGGATTCGAATCTCGATAGCGGTAGTGTAAGAGCTCATCTAATGTGGTGACTCCTTGTGCGCACCGAATACTGGACCGCCTTTCGAAGAAACTGGCTGAAATCAAACCGTGATTTATCTCCCTCACACAATGTCGGGCCGGAGTGTGGTGGCGCTTAAAATGGATGTTCCACCTTTTGAGTCCAAGAATGGATCGCCGCAATCTTCACTCGAATAACGTTGAATTTACTAAAAGATTGTATTAGTATGTACTTATTGGTAGCTGTCTAAATGCTCGCGTCAATTTTGTTCTATACGACTCCATTCATAAATAATCAAATCTTTTATACTTATAACTCTATAATAATTCTATTTCATATAATCTTATTCACATATTTTATTCATATATGATCAAATCTTTTACACTTATAACTCTATAATAATTCTATTTCATATAATCTTATCCACATATTTCATTCATATATGATCAAATCTTTTACACTTATAACTCTATAATAATTCTATTTCATGTAATCTTATCCACATATTTCATTGAGATCGTATAATACAAAGTTAATATAGATGTATAAGTACAGAAAATTTTGTCCGGCATTACACATACATCACTCGTACTTATTAGCGTCTTCTACATGAAAGCCATTTGTTGTCTACACTTTTCTACATGAAAGCCATTTGTCATAAATCGTCTATAACCAAAATTAATAACAAATAACAGAGTGTTGAGAAAAATTAGGTCGGTCTAGGGTTTCTCTCTCTAGAAGTGCCACTGAGCTGATACTTGCAGATTCCTTTCTGTTTCTTCAGGTACGCTGCTACTACAGACATCGCTACTCTACCTCCCTCCCTCTCTTTTCTTCTCGTAGATCCATCAACTTGTTTTTTTATTTATTTAAGAAGTTGTTCCTGTTGATGCATTTGTCAACATTGTCGACTGCTTCCCCTTTTGTCTTTGCATCTACCACCATCTACTTTGTTACGCTTTTCCGCTTGGGTGTATCAAAGCGTGATATAAGAACTTAAAAAGGGATTCATGGTTATTACTTATCAGACTTAAAGCTTCATTATTTTGGATTTGTTTTTGTTTGATTGATATCAATAGTTGCAAACTGTAAGGTCTGACTTGGGTAGATGTCAAGGGGAGTTGGAAAGTTCACTATTTCAATCACTAACTGAGTCTAGATTTGGAGTTCTGTATGTAGATGAGTTTCGAAAACAACTCTAGTTAATAAACCAGTACTGAGCATGTAAAGTGTTAACTGATGATACTGTTTTATCCACTGCTTGCGAAGCACAAAACTTATGTTTCTACTAACACCTTGGATTGTCTTCTGTTTTCTGTATTTGGGTTTATGTAGTTGCTTCTAAGTTATTAAGTAGTTGCCACCAGGGTAACAAAATCTTGAAGCAACGACTTGCAGTCTAATTCTCGGAAAATACTGGTTCGTTCAATACTTTAAGCTTATAAGAATAGCCATTTCGTCCTTTTCTTAGACCCCAGTCAAGTTTATGAAGTAAAAGTTGAAATCTTGTGCTAGGTTGGGAATTACGTAAGATGAAAATCCATCAGTCCTTTGTAGTCATCTGCTAAGTGTTCCATTGGGTTGGCTAATTTCTTAGGTTCAGATATATGTACCAGTTACTGCATAATTTCTTCACTGCCCTCTTTCTCTCTGTGGTAATCGACTGGCATGTGGAGATTGACATTCTGATGAACTTCACTGCTAATTGAGAATTCTCGTTTGTTTAATTTTTTTTAAATTGATTAATTCTATTTTTGTGTTCTTTAACCACAGATCTGAAGCATAATAGAAGGAAATAGAGTGTATATGAAATTCTCTATTCACTAATATTCAACCCAAAATTCAGATAGACAAGTACGGTTATGCCCGATATGGAAATTGAAAATTCTTCCGTATCACGAGCTGAAGAAATCAAAGTTCTGGCTAATGAAGCATTTAAGGGTAATTATCCATGCTTATGCAATTGTTTCTGATGCGTTCTTCAAAATCTTGAATGTCAGTGAATTACTTTGTAATGTTTTCATCTCAGTGGAAACAATAGTGTGTTAAGCAGTCTAAAGGTGCTTAATTCTCAAGAGTAGTGTGGTTGGCGTTCAAATTCTAATAGACAATTGATTTATGCATGCTGTTCAACCTTGCTAATTACTGTAAGTTCACTTCCAGCTCACAAGTATGCTCAGGCTATTGATCTATATTCAAAAGCAATTGAAATAAATGAACACAATGCCGTCTACTGGGCTAATCGTGCATTGGCCCACACTAAACTGGAGGAGTATGGAAGCGCAATACAGGATGCTTCAAAGGCTATTGAAGTCGATCCAAAGTACTCTAAGGCAAGGATTCTATGATGAGTATGGTGGTATACGAGGATTAGAATGTCAACACATTTGATTTGATGATTGTACAATTTACAGGGTTATTATAGGCGAGGTGCTGCTTATCTTGCAATGGGAAAATTTAAAGACGCACTGAAGGATTTCCAACAGGTACATCTTTCACTCTCTTTTTTTTTAGTCTGTTTTTATGATATTGGCTTTGATGCACCCCCGTCCTTTAAGACACGGAAATCTGGCGGGTATTCCCTATTGGAAAAGCCAGTTGGACTTTTATGAAAAATAACTCCATCCTACAGTGTGTAATAACTCTACCTACTCGTGAGATGAAAACATATCCCAAACCCATGAGAGGCTTCATCATCTTTCGAAATTTCACAAATAAAAAAAAAGAAAAGAAAAGGTAGAAAAGTTACTGCTTAGCAGAATGTGGAGATGCTGAGGATTTTTAACTGGAGGAAGGATATTTGAAGTTAGGGCAATAACAAGGAATGTACTAGAAGGTTTGCTATAAAGGATTCCTAAGTGTACAAGAGGGCATATTGTATTTCTGACATGGGAGACCTTATCATTTTTAAGGAATTTGAAAGCATTTTGATGGCTCTTTTTAGATTCTTTTCCAATTTCACATCTTGTCTTTGACTTTCCTGGTACTTCATAAGATATTTGGGTTTTCTTTTTTTTTTTGTGAGAGTTGAGGAAATACCTGATGAAATGTTGTTTCTTCGTGAAATCCTGATACATGGTGCTCATTGAAATGTATTAAATTTAGGTGAAGAAACTCTGTCCAAATGACCCTGATGCTGCCAAGAAACTAAAGGAATGCGAAAAGGCTGTTATGAAACTTAAGTTTGAAGAAGCAATTTCTGTACCCGAGTCTGAAAGACGCTCAATAGCTGATTCTATTGATTTTCACTCTATAGGTACTGATCTTTTTTTAACTTGGTTTTTTCCTTTTTTCTTTTGATAATTGTCTCATTCTGGGAGGGTTATTTGTGCCTTAGTTGAGAGTGTCAAGTTGAAATGTTCAACATCCAGAGCAGAAATTATGATCTGATTTTGGCTTGCTAATAAAAGTAGACCTTATTTTCTCTTTCTTTGGAAAGTTTGGTAAATTAAGGTTTTGCCAGTTCATGCAGTTCTCTGGGATAGAAATGTTATTGAGGGTTGATTTATTCTTATCTTCTTTGAGACTTTGACATATAGAATGTTCAGACGGGATTTCTTTGTGACATTTTGAGTTGAAACTTCTTGCCAATCGAGTTGATAGAGAGGGTTTCTGAGAATTATGAACCATACTTTGATTTTGAATAAAAACTTGAAAGTAGCTGTTGGACATTTTCCTTCTTCAAAAATGCCTTTCATAAATCATCTTGCAGTGTGCTGACTTCTTATCAATGATTTTCCAAAGAAAGAAAGTGAAAAACTGGATTTAATTCATGTGCACTACAGGTCAGATATTTAATTGATACTAGCCCCATAACTAGCCATCATTTTTGACTTCTGCTTGTGCAGAGTTTTCCTTCATCCATCCCCATTACACCACTATTATTATTAGAGTCACCATCATCATCCACAGCTATCATTTTTTAGTGTAGCAGGCTTGAAATTAGCTTGCAATCCTGCGAAACATTTTTTTTTCAAAAATTTCCTGTGAAACATATTGTGTTTGCTTTGAATGTGAAAAAGGCAATAATGATGCTATGGACAAAGATTTTCCTGATTTGAATGGAGCAAGTAAGGTTTGAGTTACAAAATGGGCATTTTGAGTATTTTGATTCTTTCGAAAGTGACTATACTTTCCTGGGCTTTAAGAAGAGGGATAATATATAAGAATTAACTTGGTGAAGCTAAGCTCTTGTAATAGATGTTCAAGATCATGCCCAAATTTTGTTAGTAAATGACTAATCTAAGCTATTAAAATGGGAATTATGGATTTGCCAGTATTAGTGGCCAACTCTTGTTTCTGCTGGCAATGTATAATGGGCCATGCAAGTGAATGAAACTTGAAGGCTGTATGGAGGGAGGTAGATGTATGCATTCTTGACATATCCCCATTGTACTTGTGATTTGCGTTAATCCATTTGTGACTCAGTAGAGTTTGGTTGACTGCTTTTTGGGTAATAGGTGAGTTATTGGGTTAGTGGTATGAAGTATCTCTATTACTCCAATTAGGAACTTGGAATTTTGGAAAAGTTTTTCACATTATATGGCATGCAATTCCTCAAAAGATTTTGATTTTACTTCTTATTAGTGGGATTTACCATCAGCTAGTTTAGTAAGTTGGAACAGCTTTATCAACTTAATTTGCTCTCTAAGCTTGAACAGCATGAATTTTGTGATTATGTTGTTTTTGTATCTCCTACTAAATTTAATTTCATTATGTTCACTATATATCTCATCATAGGCACTGGCCCCAGTTCATCATCTGTGCCCACCCAATTGATCATAGCACCAGTAGCAGTAGCAGTTGTGGCCGCTGCAATGATGTTGGTGGGAATAGCAAGAGTTCCAGTGGTGGTGGTAGTACTGATGGTGATACTGGCGGTCGTAGGTGGATATTGGTGGGTTTGCTGCAGGGGTAGTGGTTTGACTGGTTTCTTTAACAAGAGACAAGTACTTAATCTAGGTTTGGGTTCATGGTTAATAAATACTACAGTTGCAACCTGTTTGAATAATTTCTAATTCCATAATGGATAATTTGCTTATAAAATTTTTGTGAATTCTTCGTCTGCTTGGTTTCCTAAACCTTTGGGTCCTAGAAATGGATTATCATGTTATGAACAACTGATTGACGCTTTTAGTGTGATGTCAAAGGATAGGAGTGCAATAAGGAAGTAAGACTTTGATTTTTTTTTTTGTGTGCTTATTACCAAGCACCATTTTATAATATTAAGTACTTCACAGTTCATGATTTTCTTTGCTTGGTTTTACCACTGAATTTTTATACTGAAGCTCAATGAGAAGAGACCGAGTTCTACGGAAGGGACCGAAAACAGAATGCCATAAGTTGATATTTCAAAAAGTCTTATATTTTAGTTGAGTCATTGTTTCTTTGTGGGAAAAAAAAAAAAGCAATATTGCATGTCTGTTTGATCAACAGGTGCACCCTGTAAGGATCCTTCAGCTTTAAAGTAGACTGGTTGGGAAGAATTTCTTACTAAGCTAACCTTCAAAATGTGGAAAAAGACTTTTGATGTTAACTTTTTCATGCAGAAGGTATTCTGCACTCTTGGACCATAGAGCTGTGGGAACAAGTGCATTTATTTCAGATTTGTCAGATTTTTTGGGCTATATCAAGCTTGGTTGATGGAGAAGCTACCTACAGAGTTCAACTCTTGTATGGATAGTGTTAAAGATATTTCATCCTAAATTTCTATTAGTCTTAAGGGAACACAATAGGAGGGCTTTTTATCTCTTACTCAATTCCTACAGTAAATTGTTGAAAAAGAACAAGAAGGGAAATTTTTTTTTTTTATTGACTAATCAGAATTGACTAGGAAAGTAGGGAAATACTTTTTTTTTCCTTGAAGTCAACTTTGTACTGCATTGAAGTTTCTGAACGCTCCATATACATGTAAGTAGTCTACAGTATAATGCAAGTCAGGAAATAAATACAGCTAGAAAATAAAAAGATGTCTCATAAAAGCTATTGGAAAATTGAGGTCTGTGCCTTTGTATTGTGGCCTGAGCTTTATCATGCAGGAATGGCATTCTTGCATCCAACTCTCTGTTTCTTCCCTTTTGCTGCTTGTATGATTGCCTGACTGGATGAGTAAAAGCTTCTTCTTGTCTGTTTATGATGAAAACAAATCTGTTGTCATTTCAGATGTGGAGCCACAATATTCTGGTGCAAGGATTGAGGGCGATAACGTTACCTTGGATTTTGTGAAAAGAATGATGGATGACTTCAAGAATCAGAAGTGTTTACACAAACGGTACGGCTACCAGGGATTAATCATGAATTTATTTATTTTACAATGCTTAAAGATTCCATTTTGAACACTTCTCGAAAATGTTGTAGATATGCATTCCAAATCGTCTTACAAACTAGAGAGATGTTGCAAGCGCTGCCTTCTCTTGTTGATATAAATATCCCTGATGGCAAACATTTCACTGTTTGTGGTGATGTACATGGTCAGGTAATTATATTGCCAGTTCAATTTGAAAGGACCAGAAGTTTTTACTATGCACTAGATGATACTTTCTTGTTATAGTACTCTCTTTGATGCGAAGGAGTATTGTGTACTTTCAGAATATAGCTCATGGATGGAGTTGTTTTGTGAATAACCTGGTTACATAGTTCATGGTTACCGTCTATGGTAATTTGTGTATAACTATGAGCCTAACTGCCATAAAACTGCTATTCCTCATTTTTTAACTTGTAATCTTAATATAGCTCATGGATGGAGTTGTTTTGTGAATAACCTGGTTACATGGTTCATGGTTACCGTCTATGAGTAATTTGTGTATAACTATGAGCCTAACTGCCATAAAACTGCTATTCCTCATTTTTTAACTTGTAATCTTAATATACTTTTACATTGTTGCATCTGCCTGAGAATTCTATCCCAAGTTGTCTTGCACCACAAGGTTAATTTTTCTTATGTTTAATTTCTATGGTTTCAACCATCTACATTTTTGTTGTTATGAGTAAATATTATAGGCTAGCTGAGCGTATACTTTCACTGTTATGCTTGATCAGTTGTATGCTATTGAAGGAGCAGTTTCTTATTCGTTTGTCCTCTTCACATTCTATTTGCATATTCTACTTCTCAGGAAGTATAATACTGAGTTGTTGTTAGTTGCTTGAGATGATGTCATCTACTCTAGGTTCATGAGTGTTCTTTTGTAATATTTTATTGTTGATGTTTCATATTGTTGAACTATTGTTGCAGTTCTATGACCTGCTAAATATTTTTGAGCTTAATGGGCTTCCATCAGAAGAGAACCCATACCTGTTCAATGGTGACTTTGTTGATAGGGGATCATTTTCTTTGGAGGTCATCCTCACATTGTTTGCATTTAAGTGCATGTGTCCAACAGGTGAATCCTCTTTGTTTGCTGATTTTTCAGAAGTTATTTAAAATTCTCTGAAGAAAAATAATTCCGTTCCTTTCTTCATGTTCAGAACATGTTCTTTATGCACTTGTTTCACTCTGGCCTTTCTTGTGAATAATTTTGAAACATCACAAGATGCATTTACTCATTTGTAAAATTTTCAGCTATATACCTTTCCAGAGGAAACCATGAAAGCAAGAGCATGAACAAGATATATGGTTTTGAGGGTGAGGTCAGATCCAAGTTGAGCGAGACATTTGTGGAACTCTTTGCAGAAGTCTTCTGTTGCTTACCTTTGGCACATGTCCTAAATAGGAAGATATTTGTTGTTCATGGAGGTCTTTTTAGTGTTGATGGTGTGAAGCTAGAAGACATCAAAGCCATTGATCGCTTCCGAGAACCCCCAGAGGAAGGTAATTTGCATGCCATCTTTCCTTTTCCTTTTCTTTTTCCTCTCTTTGGTAGAATTTCACGTTATTGATCCAAAGGTTGAATTCGACAACAAACCATTTGTTCTCATTTATTCTTTAGTTGTTACTGCTGCTTTCTAATTATTTAGACATGTCATGGGCCCTGGTTCGGTGAGGTGGAAGGGTGGTTGGATTGAGGCTGGCTCTTGAAGTCTGGAGAGGAGGATGGTTGACCTGAGCTAAAAATTAATATAGGACTACAAGCATAAACCGTCTGTAGATATCAGTGACTTAATATCTAAATCAATTTTATTCTGTATATGTTCAAAGAATTGCACAATCTATTTTCCTGTTTCTTGGTTGCGATAACTCTCTGTGATTGATGAGAGAACTGTTTTGTATTATGATTTATGATATTCTTCTTTAATTCACTTAGCTTAAGTTGACAGTTAAAAATAACCTATGTTTCCTCAGATACTACAGTTATTTTAACAACTAATCCATGAATGTTAGCTTCAAGATCAAATTATTATTCCTTCTATATCTTCTTTTTTCTCCCTCTTTTTTTTTTTTTGAATTTCAACCTGTATAAATTGTTGTATTCAGTTGTATTTTGGCAGTTGATTTATCCATTTCAGGTTGAGCATAAGTATACAAATGTGTTTTATGTAGACAATGTGGCAGTGTGGAATTTAGCTATCAATCGTAACATGCAACAGTTAGTTATCTGGAATATGTATACATTATTTCCCGTGTTCATTCACCTATTATCAGGGTTAATGTGTGAATTGCTCTGGAGTGATCCACAACCTTTACCTGGAAGGGGTCCTAGCAAGCGAGGTGTAGGCCTCTCATTTGGAGGAGATGTGACAAAGAAGTTCTTACAAGAAAATAATCTAGGTACATTTGTCTGATAAGATAGGCAGGAAAATATTTTTAAGACGACCTTTTTGTGCTCCACTTGGTTCTGATACATTTGTCAATTGACAGAGTTAGTTGTGCGATCTCATGAGGTAAAGGATGAAGGCTATGAAATTGAGCATGAGGGAAAACTTATAACTGTGTTTTCTGCACCAAATTATTGTGATCAGGTAACTTACTAAGTACTGCTAAATTTGTTAGGTAGAGATCTGCATTGCAATTTCCTTTGTTCTTTTCTTCTTTGAACTTGATTAAGTTATAAGAGCAACTTAGATGCAGAAAATGTTTAACGGGTAAGTTATGGGGACTACTCTTTTCCGAACTAAGCTTTTGGTTTTGTGTGACTTCAGGTCATCGACTTTTTCATTGTGTAATAACTGATTTTCGCGCGCTTTTAATTGATCGTCTCCCTACACAATGTTCATCTCCCGCTCTCCTCTAACTCTTGAACCCAACATTTTTCCTCAATATTTCTGGAAACTTTGATGCAGATGAATGATTGTTAGCAGATAGCTTGGTAAATAAGGTCAATAAGACTGTGTGACTGCTCAGTAAAATTAGGTCAAAAAGACTCTGTGTATTAATGGGATAGGCACCCTCAAAAGCAAAACCTGGCAAAGAACTTGCTATGTTTCTCTATATGTTCAGATTGTATGATTCATTAGTTAATAAGTTTGCTCATATCATCTGTCTAATACTCATTGCCATTTTCAACCTCTATAACTTCTTTGTGATAGCAGCACATTGTAAGAGTCGCAGAATTGTGGTGTCTTCGAGTTGTACAATATATGGGGGAAGAGACTGCAAATTCTTTTGTTCAGATACAAAATTGTCCAGTCTCTTTCATAGCTTCTCCTTAACTATCTTTTTTTTTGGTTGTGACTGAATGACACATAATTTGTTGTTATTACTTGTCTTATTTAGAAGAGTACATGATTGTCTATTTCTCTCAGTGATTTGGATACACCTTTGGTAATGATGCATGGTTTGTTGAGAACTGCTTGTTTATTGAATTATGCAGATGGGCAATAAGGGTGCTTTTATTCGATTTGAAGCCCCTGGTTTGAAGCCAGATATTGTTACGTTTTCCGCAGTGGTCAGTTGCTTTGTTTTAATATATATAGTTTTATCATAGAGGTAGGGTTTTATGTTGTGGATGTTGAATATTGGTTTCTTTGAACTTGCAGCCTCACCCCGACGTGAAGCCAATGGCATATGCAAACAACTTCCTTCGTATGTTCTCATAGTTTATACACCTAAGTGGAAGGGCCAGGCTAAGCTTGTATCATTCTTCACAGACTACTGCTTTGCAAGGCAACGGAGATGAGTTGGTTCATGTTGAGATCATTCAGCTTCCTGAAGTTGTGATATTTTGTTTTTTGACTTCTGCTCTGCTTTTTACCATTTGATAGCATCTCCCGTCATTTTATCCGCTCTGGTCCCAGGTTAAAGGGAGAGTGGCACGAAAGTTGGTGCCATTGTAAAATGTACAAAAACCTTGTCTATGTGCTTATTTAAGTACCATTTTCTTCTTGTTTCAAACGTTTTGGTTTATGTTAGAGTCTTTCTCATGCATAGCTCCTAATCCTAGATTCCATCAATTTCGTTTCATGCATGTTCATTTTGGAAATAAACAAATGAAGGGATTCGTTTTCGGGTAAATGTTTAGTAAAAAATTGAAAATATTATCTAATTGCTGTTGTCCAATGATATATAATGAGGGGGCAAAAAAAAGGAGTAAAAGCTGATCAGTATGCACTTCAACCATAAAAATAAATTTCTCACTTGGGATGCATAAAAAAAGTAATATAATATGGAGTAGCATGTGGCATGGATTTAGTGAAGTGGATATGAAATAAAAATAAAATGACCCAACCCAACCCAACAATGACTGATGCTTACACTTTCTCCCTGCCTAGGGCTGGGCATTAGATTACTGACTCGAGTCGGAAGTGGAAACGACATAGTCGTTTTGAGAGAGCGAGAGGCCAGTGAGAGTGACTTCGAATTCAATTCAGCCAAATCGATGGAATTGGGTTTGGGTGAGTGCGAGTCGTCGTTTTTACAAGCAAGCTTAGCAGTATCAGTGTCTTCTGTTTTGTTATTTTATTTCATGAATTTTATTTTTATGTTTATGTCGTCGTCGTCGTCGTCACCACCACTTATCAATGCTTCATACACACCGACTAACCTCTCTTCCTTTTCTCAAATTAATATATCAATCTATTTCGCCTATTATGTTTCGTTCTAAATAATTGAGCAGAATGTGTTGAGATGTTGAAAATTGTTTCTTGCGATTTAGGTTTTATCTCTGGGTTCAAAAGCAAGCTTGTTAAATGCGGGTTCTGGCTTTGTTCTTTGCACTTGTTCTGATTACATAGCACAAACGCGAGTGCCCTTCAATGAAAATCTCAAAAAAAAAAAAAAAAAACTATGCCTTTGCTTGTTTCTTTGATCCGATGCAATGCCGAACTATACATCTCAACAATTACATAGGTTTCAGTCACTGTGCTTTGAAGTTTTCGAAAGAAAGATTTCTTAAATATATATATATATATATATATATAGTGCGTTACACTGATGTTTCTTTGTGTTAATGAGAGCTTATAATTTCTGTATTGCTTGGATGGATTGTGTTAGATTAGCAGCATTTCAAATGGAGATCTCTGAAACCTGCTGTGGACCAACCAATGGTGTTCTTCCTTTAATGGATACTGATGCAACCAATCCTGGCCCCATTGATCCTTCCCTACTCTACGATCAAGATAACCATGTCTCCTCGGCTATTTGGGAGGGGCAGGTAAATTAAATTTTGCCATCAAAGTAACTTCCAGACCTCATCACCTTGCTGACTGATCATTCATGCCCATTACATTGTGTTTTAGGAGCGTGGTGTGCTTAGATGCCATGAACACACTTCAAAGCTTGGGGAATGGAGGCTCACGCAAAAGCAGATTGAATTGGTGGAGAAGGCAGGGTTTGGTTATCTAAGACTGCTTCCTTCCATCAGTCTGGACAATCCACTCATTTCTGCACTTGTTGAGAGGTGGAGGAAAGAAACAAATACCTTTCACTTGACGGTTGGAGAAATGACCATAACCCTCAAAGATGTTGCGTTGCTACTTGGTTTGCCGATTGATGGTTTACCTGTTCTGGGCATTACATATACTTCATGCAAATCAGTTTGTGAAAGATATCTAGGAAGAGTACCAGAAGCTGGGTACAAGAGTGGTGGCATGGTAAAACTCAGCTGGCTGAAGGAGTACTTTTCCCAGTGTCCTGAAGATGCACCATTAGAAGATGTTGAGCATTACACACGCGCTTACCTTCTCTACCTTGTAGGAAGTACAATATTTTCAACTACTACTGGGAACAAGGTCCCTGTTATGTACCTACCTCTGTTTGAGGATTTCGAGAAAGCTGGAAAGTATGCGTGGGGTGCAGCAGCATTGGCCTTTTTGTATAGATCACTAGGGAAAGCATCTCTTAAATCTCAGAGTACCATTAGCGGTTGCTTGACTTTATTACAGGTAAGCTATATCTGAGTTTTCTTTTCTTTCCTTGTTTTCGGGTTGTGTTGGAATGATTGAATTGTCAAACATGACACTGCAGCTTCCTGTATTAAGAGTTATCGTGATGAGGCTGATCATTCATTTTCCTTTGCAGTGCTGGAGTTATTTTCACCTTAATATTGGTCGACCAAAGTTTTATCAAGAGCCACTCCATGACTGTTTTCCGTTTGTACTTAGGTGGAAGGGGAAACAGAGTGCTTCAACAGTGAAACGGGACTTAATTTTTTATCGCAAGGCGTTGGACTTGCTAGAGCCGTACGATGTGAGTTCAAAACATGTTCAATTTGATTTCTTTCTGTATGGAAGTATAATGTATGATACATCTGATTGTTGGTTTTTGTGCTAACACGATTTTCCTTATAGGTGGAGTGGCTTCCTTATCAGAATTTGAATGGTACATTATTACCAGAAAGTGTAAGAAATAGCCTGATTTTGGGGAGGTCACAGACGATGTTAATCTGCTTTGACAAGGCAGAAAGACACCTTCCAGATCGTTGCCTACGTCAACAAAATATGCTTCAAGGAATCCCAGAAGATGTGCAACAATGGGAGAGAAAGAGTCGTGGAGTTGACAGTGGTATTGATTTGTCTGAAAAGATGGTATCAGAGCTTAATGAATGGTCTGCTCGTAGGCTTCATATTCTCCAGGGTGGTAGTGGTGTTGATGAAAGTGAATACATGTACTGGTATTTGAGAATCACACGTAAGTTTGTGGGAAGGCCGGTGTCTCCCTTGCCTCACATCCAGAGAACAATAAAGTTCAGAACCAAAAAGAAGAGAATGGTAAATCTCTGCTTAGTCGATTGATGTATACTTGCAATAATAACTAACAATCAGTTTTCTTTTTTTTCCTTGATAACAAATTGTAGAATGCTGGCTTAAGAGATATAGCACATATAGCTGATACATTCCTGATAAATGGGTTGGATGCCCAACAGATAGAGTCAATATCAAGGATCAGGGCCATTGCCCATAATTGTTTAGGGGACCAAGTTGAGATTGCGTGCCTACCGTCAACCTCATCACAAACTTATCAGGGAAAAAGAATCAGGGAAAAGGAGCGTGTTAGAAGGAACACTAATGAAAAACATAATCGGGATGCTTTAAATCAACTTCAAACAATTGGAGAGGGTGATGAAACAGAGGGTTATGTTGGGTCTGGTAACATGCAGTTGTGTCACAGTAAGGTTGAATCTAATGAGCCAGTAATTCATCAACCACATGCTAATTTGGGGAAGAGGGTGCGGAGAAAAGAAAGAGAAAAAAGGAAGACAAACCAAAAGCGGAGATGGAAGGACAGTGCAGTACAATGCGATGCAGATAGCGATGAATTGCTTTCTGAATTCTGCAATGCAACCATCAAGGATGATCTGATCCTTTCATCTCACACTGATTGCAAGGATAATCAGTTGTATTATGCAGCACCTGAAGGTGAGATTGCTCAAACATATGATGCTAACATTCGAGTTGATCATTCTCAGCCATTTCATGAAGATGATGAAGATGGAAAAGGGAATCTGTTTTATACAGCTGCGGAAAACAAATCAACCGAGTCAAGTCATGAAGCTTCTGAAAGTAAAAAATCAGAGGCATGCTATGCAGCTGCTCAAATTGAAAAGACAGGATCATATGATGCAGCTAGTGAAAGTGAAAAACCAGAGACATGCCATTCAGCTGGTGAATGTGAAAAAACAGAATGTTCTGTTGTCCTTGAAATGGTGGAGTCCCATCATGCAGCTCATGAAGGTGGAAAATCAGAGGCTAGTCACCCAGTACAAAATTTAGATGACTCAAAGCTTAGCCTTAGAACTCATGAGGTAGATGATTTGACGATTCCTCCCGGTTTTGGTGAGTGTGGTGCACAAACAGCTAAAACAGCTGTAGAAGTTTTTCAACAGACATCTTTGCAAACTGTTTTATCAGTTGCACAGCAAATTGATGTGGTTGTAGAAGGTACTGTCATCTATTTCTACTGGATTAAGTATTTTGTTTTTGCCACTCTCTTCATTTTACTGCCGAACCTGATTTGTGGCAAAAAATTCTGGAAGTATTTACATTATGTTGTCTGAAATTTTCGTTTTGTTGTGCCAGGGAATGCAAAAGAATCTTAATTTTTCCTAAATGCATCTGATACTCAAGGTTTGCTGTCTTCCCTAATTCTCTCTACCATTGTGGTTTCTACTGCCAAAGTTTTGGCCTTTTTCGCTTTCATATAATCATTTTATTTTATTAGATATTTAGATTAGGTACAGCTGTTTGTATGACATGAACATTTGCAGAAGAGTTGTGAATAGTGCTAATTCTTTACTAACAGCTACCATGTTGTGACTTGTAGATTTTTCTTCTTGTATGTTTGGTAAAAATGTTGTGGCCGAAGAGAGTTGAGAGTTCAGCTAATTCTTAACTGACCGTTACGATAGTTAATTTGATTTTGAGCCCCAACGAGATGTCAGTGGAATAGACTGAAGTCATGTTCTATGGCACAGAAGTCATCTCTCATGTTAAATCTCCTTTGATAATCTGGCAAGGACTGCATAGCTGTGCATTCTGATTATCTTATCAACAGCTCTTATTTCATGGTATTATGCAACAATCATACAACTCACGTGAGGAAGTATTCTCATTCTGTTGTCCGGCACACACTTATTTTCTGTTAATCGTATGTTGCCAGTAGCTAGTTTAGTTACAGAAAGCAGTTCATTCCCCTTCCGGAGTACTTGCATAACGTGACAAGTACTTGTTAAGGGTGATACCTGGAACAGAGAGGTTGTTAAATAATTATAAATGCATGACGATGCTGCTATCAAGTGATCGGCATATTTGTGCAGCTGCCTTTTGATATACGAATTGTTGCCTTGTTTATACTCTTAACCTAGTATCAACTTGCAGAAGACACGTAGCTTCAAGATTATTTGCCTCCTCCAACCAGGTCTTACGGAACCCAGATCAGCTCATATGTTTCCCTTTTCTCCATGATAAGTCGAACATGCAAATTCTTTTGAGCAAGTATTTAAGTAAGGATATTTGATATTTAGCTAGTGTCGTACAAATTTATAGTATTTGAACATAGCCTAGCTACGTTAAGGACCAAGATAGTTAGGATCATCGACTTTTTCAGCATTGAATTTGTTTTCCCATTTCTGGTTTTTACTAACAATTTCCTACTAGAATATTATGCTCTAACATGGAGCAGAAAGATAAAAAGAAAAAAAGGAGGCAGACCATACTGCAGCAGACAAAACCATCAATTAGTGAAGAGACAGAAGAGAACTGACGGGCTGTTTTTGACACACGCTGGTTATCGGCACTGCCTACGCAGAAACACCCTTTGTAAAAGAGATTTTCGATTTTAAAGGCGTGCCCTTAAAGTGACCTCAAACATTTACTCAGCTCGTGGTTCTCTTGTATTCACGCCCTCGAGCTCAATGATATTGTATTGTCACCAACGACTTCTTCTTCCTTTTTTCCTTATTGCTTGGTTAGTAATTATAAAACGAAAAAAGATTACTTTGTTTATGTCAAGTCTTTACGTTATTGAATTACTTTACATTCATATATTACTCTTCAGCTGAAATTGAGTAGACAGGTTTCTGTTCTTTTATGCATGGGGGTTGTAGTTCCAAAGCCATATTTGATTGGCATAGATTTATTACAATATAATATTTAACATTTACTTTCTGAGGGTATTTTCTTCTGGTAAGCAAAAACAATTGAGAAGAGGGAATACATATGCACCTGACAAATGTAATATAAAATTGACGAGCTATGGCATTCTAGTCCTTTAATGACGACACTGAGTTACCTTAATTTCATGCACTGGTGTGGTGTCTATCAAAGTGACCACTCAGGCTTAGCAAGTTACTCTTCCCTAGCCCTTTCCTCAGTCCGTGAGTCCAACGAGCATGCAAAATTGATATCACTGATTTTGTTGACTCTTACCGTTTGTTTCAAATTCACACTCAAATGTCTTAAAGAGTTATGACTCATGAGTCATGACCCACTTCATTATATGATATTCACTGTCCTACACATCATGTCAATCAAGTCCCTTCCCAACACACACACACTTAGTCACCGCATCTCTCTCTCGCCCCCCATGGTTCTGTCTTCCTCAGACATCAAATGAAGCTTATCATTCATACACAGCTGCTACAAGTGGTACTCAGCATCGGGCCTTCACCATACCTTCTCTCTCTCCTTTCTCCAAAATGTGCTCCAATTCCTCCCTTTCTCTGTCAGTTTCTCTCCCCAGTCTGCTTCTTTTGCTTCTCCTATCTTTCTCTTCTGCCTCCTCCATCCATGCAAACAAACTCACACACTCACCATCCGACAACAAGAATGCATTATCATCCACCAACTACTCAATGCCCTTATCTGAGGCTGAAACCCTTTTCAAGATCATGGACTCCATGTCATCTGATCGAACCTGGAGAGTCTCCTACTCCAACCCTTGTGAGTCTGGCTCTGTCTGGCCTGGAATTGAGTGCAAGCTGGGACTGGATAATCATCTTCATGTCTCCAGGCTTGACTTTGGTACTCACCCAAATCCAACATGCAAGAATACTGCCACATTTCCATCTCAAATCTTTGATCTTCCTCATATCGAGTCTATTTTCTTTTTTCACTGCTTCACTCACACCAAAACCGTCCTCTCTGTTTCCAGAAAAGTACTCTCCCACTCTTCACTTCAACAACTTAGTCTCAGATCAAACTTTGCACTTGTTGGTCCAATCCCTCCTCAAATTTCCCTTCTCAAGTCCTTAAAAGTTCTCACATTGTCACAGAATCGCCTCACCGGGCACATTCCAGTTGAGATTTTTAGCTTGGCCTCTTTACTTCACCTTGATTTGAGCTACAATATGCTCACTGGCACCATACCACATCAATTAGCCAATCTGAATATGCTTGAAGGGCTCGACTTTAGCTACAATTCGCTCACTGGCCCCATTCCAGACACAATTGGCCAACTGGTTGTGCTTCGAAAACTTGATCTGAGTTCAAATTCATTGACTGGCCCCATTCCTGATGGCGTAGAAAAGCTGGAGTTATTGTCGTTCATGGCTTTGAGTAACAACAATTTAAGTGGGAATTTTCCAAAAGGATTGGCAAAGTTGCAAAATTTGCAGTACTTCATAATGGATGACAATCCCATATACGTACCATTACCAGTAGAATTTGGCAAGCTAGTAAAACTACAAGAGCTCAGGCTCTCGAATTCAGGTTACTCAGGCACTATACCACCTACATTTTCGCAACTAGTCAACTTAAGCACTTTGTCACTTCAAAACAACAGATTGACAGGAGAGATCCCAGCAGGCTTTGGCAGCCTGTCTCACATCTATCACCTGAATCTTAGCAGGAATTTGTTGGGTGGAGTTGTGCCTTTTGATACAAGTTTCATGAGGAGGCTTGGTGGGAATTTGGACTTAAGCGGTAATCCAGGCCTATGTTTGAGTCCATCTGAAGTTCGTGATATCAAGGTTGCAGTTGGGGTCGGTGTCTGCGGCACCAGCAACAGCAAGAAAGGATCTTTGGCTGAGAAATCTGAAGGCCACCAGTCCCTCACTCTTCCTGTTCTGTGTTCTTCTTGTCAATGCCAACTGCTACTTGTAGCATATGCAATTGTATTCTTTCTTAATTAATCTTTAGTCCACTGATACTTCTTTTCTGGTGTTTCTTCGGAGAAATTATTAATCCTATCTGACATAATCAATGACAGTATGACTTCTTAAGGGTTATAACTCGTGTTCAGTATATTTATATGCTGATCCATACGCGTCTGTCTGATCTGTCAACAGCAGCGTGCAGCTCAGTTTGATTTGTCAATATTTGTTACACGAATCTAAAGGCCTATCAGACCAATTACCTTTGAGACGTACATTTTGATAATCCAAAGCTCTGTCTCTTTTCTTGTGAATGTTGATATATCTGTGGTCGTTGTATTCATGTAGGATTAAGGCAAAATGGGGATTGAACTAGAAGGAAGAATGCATCAACTGTTTGTTTATATCGTATAGAGACGAAAGATTGTTTTATTACACTATGCAAAAGAATCTCAAAGACCGAGGAAATTAAACAACGGTCACTTTCGTTGGAGGACTTGCGCCTTTTTCAATTGACATCTCATGGCCTCAAAGATTCATTTATAAGGTCTCAGGCACTGAAGGAAGGAAGGTGGCCCTTTGGGTTCTGTGGTCCATAGTCCCTTGGAAGAGCTTCAGGTTGATCTGATAGCTGCTTTAAAGACATGACTAGAAAAAGCATAAAGTGGTACTGTACAAAAACACTGTAAATTTTACTATATTATTTACAAAAAGAGGGAAAGCAACATTTGGTGCAAAAAAACGTCAGAGTTTGATAGTTCAGGAAGATGTTAGTATCCAAAGTAAAGTGAAAAGATAGTAAAACTTTGGACTTTTGGGTGAACTTGCATGCTTCACCTTCCTCTTGGATTTTGTTGCAATGGGGTTTATTCTGAGGTACCAGAAGAAACTCCACGGTCCACATCCCATGTGATTCTGGTGTGGCAACATCAAATATTAAAACTTGAAATTGAAAAGAATGGTAGGAAAAAGAAAAACTGGAGAAAGTACTGACAAAGAAGTGGGGTGGGAGAAAGGACAAATGAACAGAGTTTGATGAAACAAGACCATGCCCATGCACATGTCCACGAGAGACAGACAGCACTGTCTTGTAAGCCAAAGGAAAGGACAGTTGAGTTTACGAAGAAATTGGATGTGAATTGGATTTCCATTTCACGCTTCCAGTACTACCTTACCTTTGTTAGTATACAACAGTATTTCTAGGATTTTTACAGCTACATAAACACAAGCACTGCCACTATCACTGCCACTGCCACTGCCTCTCCCACCCAATTTATTCATAAACTACCCACTATTTCGAAAATGGATTCATCCCTTTTATCTAACACACCCCTCCCCCTCCAAATTAGTCCTACGATGTCAGCCGCCGTGCGATTCTGATTCAACAAAACTGAATAATAAAAGGGAGGACATGACATTGGATTCACAAACCAAACCTCAAGTGGCATCCGAACGAGAATGGGTTAGTTTGCTCAAATTGGCCTAAACAGAAGCAAACGTGAAAAGAGGGGACAGTACATGTACGGAATGAAAAAGGGGGCCTACCAAGTGCCGGCCACCTGTTAACACGTTAATGCAAGCTGATGATGTAGTGTGTGTATCTTTGTAGCAAAGCCTGACAACAAATTAGAGAGACGCTACAGGCAGAGGAGAGCAGAGCGGAAGGATTGATTGGCCGTTTGCTTATCACCAATCACTAGCTTCAGTTGGTGACACAGACAGTTTCCGTAGAGTAATTAGCTTCGTGTTGAAAAGATTAATCAGGTTTCGTCTCCGAATCTCACCTTGGGATTGTGGGACGTACAATCATTTTCACTTGTAAGTATTTGAGAGTTATCTACTGAATAAATTATTTTATTTGTAAATTGAACGTGTCTTTATTTTCAATATTAATTTCATCCTCTAAGATGAATATTATCGATTACTAATTATTATTTTGTTTTTCCTGTGCATAAGGTATTAGTCTTGTCTAATTACGAATTATTATTTTGCTTTTTTGGCACCAAAGTTATAGACTTTGTACCAACTAGAACGTTTCGTATTGGCCAAAAAAATAGTATGAAATTTTGTTTCATACGGTACTGATTGGTACCAGATAGAAGATACCGTAACGGTCAAAAAAATGATATGAAATTTTGTTTTTTAAAAAACATAATTTATACAATTTTTTGGATGATATGAAATTCATAACTTTGGTACTTAACCGCATTCTAGCTCACATTTTTAAGCTGATAAACACATAACGGATAAGCTCTTATTAGACTAGTTATTTGACACAAAAATATTTTTATCGAAAATTTGAGACAAAATTTGGTCTTGCGATGAGTGGAATAAGAACTAAACATTTTCATTTGATTTCTCAAAAGTCAATATTACTTCAAAATTTATAACAAAATTAATGCATAAAATATAATAAAGTATGAATCATGATTCATATCTTATTATAATACTTAAATATTTTTCTTGTCTATTCCTTCCAATCGTTTCTTACACCGACTCATTTCATCTATCGTAGTTGTACATGTATCTGTCCTCCAATGATATCTACAATTGGTATAGAAAGGGTTATATAAGAAGTATTAGCTCCTTTAGGGTCTAAGTTCATAGATAATATATTTTGGATCTTTTATTAATTTAATTAAAATAAAATTTTAATTAAAATTAAAATTAAAATTATAGTTAATTTTAATTAAATACTAACTAGACCCAAATCATATCTAATATCTCATATTAGTCATTATTTATTAAATATATGATATTTAATTATAAAAATTTTCAAACTTTTCAATCAAATCTAACTAAACTAAAATACCTTGTCTTTCTTTGATCTGTTCTTTGTGTTTGACGCATTAAGTTCGTAAATATATTGACAATGAATATAAATTACAACCATAAATCATATTTATAATTAGATAAATTAAACTTCTTTAACTCATTTTTAGTTCTTTAAATAAACAATGTACATCTTTATATCAAGATTTGTGTCTAATAATGCATTATAATCACCCAAATATTTAAAAATGTCAAAGTAATTTTTGATTAACCTTTTCATTGGTTTTTTTTATATAATTCAATCATTTCATTATACAATATTTTGATTAGACATAGAGCGTGAATTAATGTTTACTCTATTTGAGTCTAATTATATTAGTTCTATATTATTAGTAAGTAATTCTATTAATGACATTTGTAAACTATTTTATAACATGTTATTGTATCTTATCCAAAGATTTACCAAATCAATACTAATGAAAAACAATGGAATATTCTCACTAATTATTTAGAGTGATGGATCATATATTGATCACTCAACTTCTTTCATATAATTTATGTTATATTCAATAACTACCAATTAAACTACCCCTGACTTTAATAAGCCATAAGTAACATTAAAATAAAGCATTCTCTATATGATATATTTTAGACATCTCAAATCAAATGATTATTCATACAATTATCAAAATGAGAATTTTCATAGGTGTACAAGTAACATTTCAAATGAAATTCTTATATGATTTGGTTAAATGAACTTGTTCTCTAACAAGTACCCACATGTTTGTTTAAATATCTTTATACTTTAGTCTATGAGTTCGATTACTTCCCTCATAAGGAAGAGGCAAAATATATGCTATTCTTTTTACTCTCTGTTAGTGCTTAATTGAATAGAATAATGACTATAAATAATTTTTAAATAATATGTAAATGCAATATGAATCTCATAAGTATGATCTCATTATAACTTTATTTATAATACATTTATATCATGGAATTTATCATATACATATAAATATGTATAAGATAAGAATGTCTGTAAGAAATTATATTACTAAACTACAACCAATTGATAAATTATAAGACATAATCCAACTCTTTTCTTCATTTGGACTTTCTTGTCCAATTTCGCTCAACTAATCTCTAAATTAATAGTCTCAAATGCATATCCTCAACCATTAAATATCAACCAAGAAAAGGATCAAGGACACCAGAAAAGAGTTGAACCTTTTTAACTTGAAGCTAAAAATTATGGGTTTAATGCTTAACCTTCAATTTGAAAAGAAGAAACTAATATTTGTACTAGAAACTGCCATTATAGTTAAAATGGATATGTATTATCAATTAAAAAGGCGTAAGGTTTACTTTGTTGATATTACATCATGGCTATTACTAAATTGTCTTTTCCCCTCTACAAAACCACATCTCAGTGGCATTATAAAAATAATGAGGTTCATTGTTATATGTTAATGTTGTTTAATGATCATTATAGCATAAATACAAAATTTCTATTTATCCATTTCTTGTACTAAGATCAAAATACATTATGGAGGGTTATCACTACATACCCTCCTTATTTCAATGATTAAGATGCCAAAATAAAGTATTATATATTAAAATATGGCTTAAATATTGAGTTAATTAATTATATTTAAGTATGATTAATAATTAAATGATTAAATAATTATAATTATTTACTTGATTATATGATGGATATACCAAATTAAATTAAAAAGAATATAAATTGGTTGTTTTCTTATCCATTAAGGTATACAAGTAACAAATGCAAAATCATCCATTGAAACATATCTGCAAATAACAATAGGTTAAAGAAGAGAAATCAACTCAGTTTAAGGGCTTGAAACATATTAGTTATGTTAAATTATTTATGTATGTCCACATGTTTTGCATATTACTAAAATTATGTGTTCAAGATTCTATGATTAATGCTTTGTTTGGGCTCTAAAATGAAGTTTTAAAGATCATATTATAGCAGTTTGTCTTTAAACATATAATTTCTATGCTTATATGTTTTCAGACAAATCATTGAATAAAATTGCTAAAAGATCTTGGTTTTATAAAGCTCCACCATAATTGAATGCTCTTTTGTTTTTGTTTTCTTGTTTGAGAAATGTTTGGTTCAAACTGATGACACAAAACTCTTAGTTTTTAGAATAGAAAAGAAACTCTTTATTTACCAAAAAAAAAAGAAAAGAAAAGAAACTCCTCTAAAATCATCAAAATTCACTTACTGAATGAATAGCTAGATCTATTGGATGAGTGAAAGGTCGAAGATGAGTCCTAATAAAGGTTGAAAATCATCATCATCATCATCATACCCCGAAGTCCCGCAATGAAGCAGGGTCTAAGGGAGCCTGAAAGTACATAGCCTTACCCCTACACTGTAGAGAGGTTGTTTCCAGTAGGCCCACATGCAAATGTGACAAGAATAATATAGATGCAGGTTGAAAAAGTAAAAAACGTAAAGAATACAGTAGAAAAGGTAAATATCGAAATATAGTAATTAATACAGAAAATACAAAAATTAAAATTAAAATTAAAATTAAAATAAGAAGAAGAAGAAGAAGAATAATAATAATAATAAGAATAATTATAAA
>JANZLD010000002.1:25724739-25737876 GCA_026413575.1 Erythroxylum carthagenense | reverse complement strand
GTCTACCGCCCTCTTCAATTCAGCTTCAGTAAAAGGAGCCAGAAGTACTTGATTATCGGCTTCTCCAACCCTCGTTCTCATTTCTGAAAAAACGCCCAATTGTTCATTAGAAAGATGCAAATAAAGAATTGAGATACTTACGAGAAACAAAGAGTTATATGCTCAGTATTCAAAGTCCGATTATTTAGAAGTGATTAGAAACCCTTATTCATTTTTTAAAGATGTCTTGATATAAAAAGAAAACCTATATTTGGTTATTTGTTTCTTTTAGCAAATAAAGCAATATGATAAAAGGGTATGACCCAATTTATAATTGTTTCATCGATTACGAAAGTAAAGATTACAACATGCTTTGAAGTTAGATTTCATGCATTATGGTTATAAAATTCTACACACTAGTTTTGGTGTTGTGTTTGTTATCGATCTCTTTACCTTATCCTAATGGTCAGGTGTAACAATCCCGAGACCCATCTCACTCTTAGTTTATACAATACAACACGTAAACGCAACAAATATTTCTGACTCGTAATGATCTTATGAGTCTGTCTATACATTATAGCGGCTAAGGTCAAGGTAGTCACATTTATGATTTATTTATTATTTCTTAGGTCCATGCCAATCCTAATACTAAAATATTATATATAATACAATATTGTATAATTTATTAGTTAGCACAAACCCAGAAAGGACAAGTGTTTCCGTAAGCAATTTGATTTCATCGGTTTCTTAATCTCCAGAGATATTAATGGCGATTTTAGAGAGCTCTTCGCCGTCAGGGGCTGCCGCTCGTGGGCGGTTGGCCGTACTGGTCGGTCATCTGACGACTGCTGTGGAGTCTGATAATATTGGGTTATTGACAAAGGAAATTTGCTCGGCCCAAGTCTCTCCTCCTCCTAATGTCCGAGGCAAATTGACAGTTCTTGACGAGCGCACTGGCAAAACCTATCAAATTCCCGTCTCCGATCACGGCACTGTCAAGGCTTCTGATTTCAAAAAGGTTTTCTTTTTTTTTTTTTTCTGATTCTCAGATTGTCCTCGTAGTTACTGCTTCTAGAGACTTGATGATTTATTCTAATTGTGAGATGAAATCGAACAGATTACAACGGGAAAAGATGACAAAGGAATAAAATTATACGACCCAGGGTACTTGAACACAGCTCCAGTGAGATCCTCCATTTCATATATAGATGGCGATGAAGGTATTCTCAGATATAGAGGCTACCCCATTGAGGAGTTGGCTGATTCTAGTTCCTTTGTGGAAGTCGCCTATCTCATTTGTGAGTGTTCCCTTTTCTATTTTTTAATCTTTTAGGGTGTAAAAACACAAACTTCTCTTTTTAATTTTAGCTGAATCTTTAAATTTTTATGGGTTCAAGTGTACGGGAATTTGCCATCTCAAAGTCAGTTAGCAGACTGGGAATTTGCTATTTCTCAACATTCTGCTGTACCTCAGGGCATTTTGGTAATTTTCTTTCTCTCTTTTCGTCTCTATGTTTGTTTCTGCACATAAGAGTAACACATTAGCTCTAATGCTACCACTCATAATCGCTGACACCGGTGATGACTAGCTAACCAATTATGGGAAAATTTCTCTCTTCTTAAGTTTACTCTATTTGTAATTTTTATTGTTGCAGGATATTATACAGGCGATGCCTCATGATGCACACCCCATGGGGGTACTTGTCAGTGCAATGAGTGCTCTTTCCATTTTTCATCCTGATGCTAACCCTGCTCTTAGAGTAAGCTCTCTATCTTTTGTCTTTTCTTACACAATACTCAATTTCCCTTCTTTGTTCTGCTGCCTGTTATTTCATTCTTTTAACATGTTTATCTCACCCGAATGATCATAATGGATGATAAAGGACGTCGTGAACCGATGTGTAAGTTTCTTGAGATTTGAAATTTTCTTTCGTTCCATAAAATACTATGTTTTACTGGTATAGGGGCAAGATCTGTACAAGTCAAAGCAAGTGAGAGACAAACAAATTGCACGCATTCTTGGGAAGGTTCACTTGATCAACATTCTTTCTTCTTTCCTTGAGATTGGTTTTAAAATGTTATGCACTTTTCATGTTTGAATGTCAGCTAATTCAGGTATATTTTGCAGGCGCCTACAATTGCAGCAGCTGCTTATTTGAGGCTGGCAGGAAGACCTCCTGTTCTCCCTTCAAGCAACCTTTCCTACTCGGAGAACTTCCTATACATGCTAGATTCACTGTACGTTCAGTATGCCATCTTATTTTCCTTTGGTTTCCCTTGGAATATGAATCACCTTAAAATCAAAGGTTTAGTGAACTGCCTATATCTTGTTTAATCTACTGGATATGGCAACATTGGCAACGATAATTCTTGCTTTAAATATTGTCCCTTGTTTTTCTTTCCAATAGCTCACAGTTAATATTGTGCATTGCCTTCTCAGGTTCAAATTTAGACATAATATGCATGACTTCTCGGAATCCTTTTGAGAAATTCCATGATCTACCTTTGGGATTTATTTAATCTGATTTCAAATTTCTTCTGAGTTGCAGAGGCAATAGGTCTTACAAACCGAACCCACGCTTGGCTCGAGTACTTGATGTACTCTTCATACTGCATGCAGAACACGAAATGAATTGCTCCACTTCTGCTGCCCGACATCTTGCATCAAGGTACATTTTGTAATGCCTAGCAGTATAGAACAGCATTTAGTCTTTTCTCATTCGGTTTGCTGTACTTGCAGTGGTGTTGATGTGTTCACTGCTCTTGCTGGGGCTGTTGGAGCACTATATGGTCCGCTTCATGGCGGGGCAAATGAGGTAAGTTAATATCAAATGCTCATCAACTTACTACATGCTTGATATTTGTTGCCAGCTCCATTTTGAGTTAGTTTCGTCTTCTATTTACCTGCTTCCTCTACTCTTGGATAATTTTTATGCCACTTTTATAGGCAGTGCTGAAGATGCTTAGTGAGATTGGAACTGTTGAAAATATTCCAGATTTTATTGAAGGTGTGAAAAACAGGTATTCCTACCTTTTATTTGATTGGATATTTAAACCTTTGACAAGGGTTGTAATGATCTTGTTTTTGATCGATATTACTTGCCACTCTCTGTTTCTCCAGGAAGCGAAAGATGTCAGGCTTTGGTCATCGCGTATACAAAAACTATGATCCCAGGGCAAAGGTCATCAGGAAGCTTGCAGAGGAAGTATTTTCAATTGTTGGGCGGGATCCCCTTATTGAGGTTTTTCCCTATGCTCAGTTCTACTTGTGAAGAAAAAAGTTAGCTTCTACTATTCCTCTTCTGTGGCGACATTAGTGTTTGTTATTGCACTTAACATGACTCCAAATCAGTACTTTTCAAGACTAGCAGATAGTTGTTGGTTCTTGTGCACCATATGAGGAACTATTGTGATGCTAGTACTGAGGAGTAAGTTATCTGGATAAAACTTCTAACAGTATACATAAAGGAAAGAATCCTTTTGAAGCAGCTTCTTGGAACATTGTCTTTGGATATGGTAAGAACGTTCATGTTTCTGAATGGTCAGTCATGGACTTGGTAAGACAAGCTATAAGCATACTTACCGAACTATTGTTATTACTTTTATTTCATATGGTTATTTCTCCAATTGTTGGGTTCTCTATCATCAATATGATACAAAATAGTTTGTGATGGGCACATGTTTATGATTGTATGGAAAATAATATTTTCTTTCCGACTTGTAGAGAGAAAATTTGCCATGGATTCATTTTGGAGAAGCTTTTCTCATTTAATTTGGCCTTTTTTCTTTTACTTACTCGATGTGTTCCACGATTTGGATGCAAATCCATTCTTCTCATCCGATTTGTCGTATTGTTTGCAGGTAGCTGTTGCTTTGGAGAAGGCTGCTCTCTCGGATGAATATTTCATCAAGAGGAAGCTTTACCCAAATGTTGATTTCTATTCTGGGTTGATATACAGGTGAAAAAAAAAAAAAGAAATTAGCTCAAATACTAGTTGGTGGTTTCTGCAACTCATGAAAACTTTAAATCAAATGTGGAATAGGTTATTATAACTATTATATCTTTTCAGGGCCATGGGATTTCCAACAGAGTTCTTCCCTGTTTTATTTGCAATCCCTCGAATGGCTGGTTACTTAGCTCATTGGAAAGAGTCGCTGGATGATCCTGATACAAAGATTATGAGACCTCAACAGGTTACTTACGGACTTATTCAGTTCTATGCACTTCTGTAGCTACTTGATATAGCTTTCTTGGAATGATCTTGACTTGACCTGGTCTCTGGATGTAAGCATAGACACTGCAGTGATGGGAGCAAGGATGTCTGATAACCTTTAGGCACTTCCAAAACAGGCAGAATTTGTTATTTTGCATATATGGAACACAAACTGATGTACGATGGCTGGAGGATAGTTTTTATGCTAATTGGAAATTGGAATAGCCATAACTGTAGATTAAAAATATGTAGGGTGGTTAAAGAACAGTTTCCATGCTAATTGGAATTGAATTATACTAATACTTGAAATTAGGTTATATAAAGAGCTCACACTTGGTAAGTCTTAAAATTGCATCTGGGGTTTATAAAATTTGAATCATACCTAATATTTAGAAAACACACCTGGAATCTAAGATTATTTCTAGAACTTAAGAATCGTATCACACTTTTAATTCTGAAATTCATAAACTGCAAATTCTCTTCTTTAACTATAGTAAAGATTCATATTATTCCTAATAGACTTAGAATCTTGAACCAATAAGAACAAACTAAATAAAATACTTACCTATTTGGGTTTAGCCCATCGGAAAGCGGCTTTGCTGAATAAAGGAAACTTTCTGATTTACTTTGGCTCCACGTGTGAACCATGCCTTGTAGCTCATGATATAATTACTCTCCATACGTTTAGTTGTTAATTTCTGGATGAATATTTTATTTTTTGTTTTTGTACATAGCTTGTTTCATTGGTTTAGTTTCACTTATAGTTGTTGTTGCTAGTGTGGACATGGGATTTCATAGTTTCAGCCATGTACCATTATGCCTTCTTATCAATACGGAATCACATTTACTGTTCTGATAAAAGAATCAAGATTCAATTAATAGCTACTCATAATATTCCATTCTTTCCATTAAGCAACAGCTTATCATACCGGTTGGAAGATAATGAAAAGGAAACTTTACATCTTTCTGATAGCTGTAGATATTTTTCTTAATCAGGTTTACACAGGAGAATGGCTACGGCATTATATTCCTTTGAAAGAACGGATAATGTCCGGTGATGTAGACAGGCTTGGCCAGGTCTCCATTTCAAATGCCTCTAGACGCCGACTTGCTGGATCTGGAGTTTAGGATATGGATTTACTGGGAATGCAGAAAAGTGAAGAGAAGAATAAGTCATCAAAATCGTAGGCATGAATAATATGAATCTTTAGATTATCAGCTGGAACATTTTTCTGCAGCTTAGAAACAGTTATGAATTCCTGCTTTCACTTTCCCATGAGCTTTCTTGTAACACATGTAATATTGATGTCTGTAATGTTGGTCTGCAAGGATTCAAATTCATAACACTGTTCAGCTTGTCTACAACAATATGTAATAATGAGGCGTTTTTCCTTGTCTCAGCAGCCTCAGTGGTGTTAATAAAATTCAGTAAGTGTCCTGTACATGTGTACTGATGTACAGTAAAGGTCAATTGCTTTATGGTCCCGGAGGACCTGGACAACTGTATATAGCAAAAGGAAATAAATGAGATGAGGGAACAGGTGGGGGGTGTCATATGTGTCTACTGTATGAGTCATGTCTTGCATAAATGCGTGGAGTGGGGGAAGAAGAAGCTTGTCTTGCAAGTTAACATTCGCTGCTGATAGGGGAGCTGGAGCTTTTGGTTTTGGTTTTCTGAAGAGGCATACTGGCTTGGAATTCTTTCCAGTAAAGGAATTATAAAAGGACGTCATAGTGTTTTACTTACATGAGAAATGAAATACAAAATATGGTGTTTTGATTTGCTATGTGAAGAATTGCATCAGAACCTTTACAAACTTCATTGTAAAGAATGTAAAATGAGGATCTTCTTAAGCGATTAGATTCCTATTCACGTCAAAATAGAGCAAAAAGAAATATAAATATATAAACAGTGAGACAAGCTTATTAAAGTCGTATTAATAAGTGTTGAAGAGATTTAGAAGTTCAACATTTCTCAAGAGTTAGATGATTAACTAGTTGCCTGATGTGATGTTACATAGAAATCAGTGATCGTTCCGCATATAAGTTTTGTAGTGTTCTAATGTTTGTATTGGTTTTCACCTTGTTCTTCCTTCATAGGTTCCAGCATTCTTCCTGCGTTCAAGTTCCCCTTGTAGGGAGCTGTATTAATTTGTTAAGACAGTACAGTTCTGATTTCTATGGTTTAATGAATGAGATTAATCTTGGACTATTACAAAAGTGAAATGAAGCAGGGTTAGGGTTAGCCAACATGAGTACAAGAAAGAAATGTTTTCTTTGATATTCGATTCAAAACAAACTGCACTCTGTAACTTCATATGCATATACGAGCATTAATATTACCCTTCCCAGAAACAGCTTTAGCCATCAAAGATAATAAATAGTTGGACTACAAAAGGTTCAACACAGTAACCGTTCATTTTATGAGCTATTGTATTACCAAAAAGATAAACATTGAATTCTTACTTTCTTCCGTTGGTGGATACATCAGAAAACTAGAATGTACAGTGGGTGTCTTGAGTATAGAGATGAATCACATTGCAAGCATCCTTAACAGAATTCCCAGAACCAATAGCTTCAGGTAAATAACGACCTTCAAGTTCATAACAATGGTCCTGACTTCATATCATGCCAAAATCTCCTGTCACTTGTTTCTGAAAGACGATGCGGAACTTTTCCCAGAAAAGCCACGTGGGTCTTTCATGGAAGGGGTACTGTGTAGACAAGAAAGAAGATATTCAGTTGGAAATACCCTTGTGAGCACATTCTCAGTCACCACTATTAGAGAACACTACCTGTTAATCCTTTGAACAGCATTTTTCCTCATGGCTGCAATGTTTTTCATCTCCTGACTGCTCAACCAGAGAAGGGGAAAGAATAAAGGGAAAGTTATTTCCCCAAAAAAATGCCTCAAAAGAAGTGATTAGATCACATAATCAAGGTCACACGGTAGCAATTGCTTGCAGAATATAAAACAATGAAGACAATTTCCAGAGCTAATTGACAGCAAATTATCAAGCAAGGTTTCGAAGATGATCTTCCTAGTTTGGGCACTTGGATCAAGTAAAGAAAATTTTATGCAGTTCTGCAAAAAAATTTGTCTACGGATACCTCTCTATAAGTGAAATTTCCTGATCTGTTCGTCTTGGCTGTCAACAGTGATGTACTGGTCACTTACTAATTATTATGCAATTTGCCAGTGCTCACAAAGCAAAAGAGGGCATGCTCTTGCATCAAATAGTCAAGTTTGAAAGATGATATAAATACAAAATAAGAGAAAAGGTTACAGAGCAAATATCTTAAAAGAAAATTTTATGTGATGTTGAATATCCTGCAAAGAATTTAAAGTCCTCCAAACTGCCATTAAAGGCTCCAAACCTTGTCAATGTGAAGGAACTTAAATCAGTGTTGTGTGTACTGCATCATACTGGGCGAAAAATAGTATCAAAATAGGCTTAGAACACTAGAGATTTCAGTATTAATTCAATAAATCGTAATGTATATAGCTCATTACAATATGATAGTAGTATTGCTTCCCTAAACCAGAGCAGAATCGCTCCTCAGCAGGTAAGTGTACTCTGCTGTCACACTTTTTCTCACTTCCTTTCTGCCTATCTTTCCTCTCTCTCTGCCCTACAAAATATTCCCCTCCCCAGTACATTCCGTTAGCTAACTACTTTGCCACCTCAGCTACTACTAACTGCCCTCCTGCACTGCCCTTCTGCCCATTGTTCTTTCTTCTAGAGTACACCTTCTACACTACCGGTTTATTCCTTCTCCTATTGTGCACAATGTCTAAGTCATCCTCTCCCGTATAGGTTCTATCAGTATTTTACCAAACATTTATACCGGGATATATTGCAAAATTTTGGCTTACACTGCCAAAGATAGAGTTCAAAATACAGAAAAATACTAGGTAAATTGTAAAGCAAATTAAAAAATATATTTTTATATATTTTTAATTGATAGTTATTATGTTCACAAAATAAAATATTTTCATGTTAATTTTAATAAATTGAGCTATTGAGTCAAAACACGAAATATTTTTTAATTTAAACCATAATATGCCACTAAATCTTAATTATATAAAAATTGAGAAACTATTTTATAATTTTAAAAATTATTTGAAACGGTATCTAATATTAACTTGTACTAGTATGATCCGGTACAATGTTGTAACTCTGCTTTAAACTCCTTACAAGATATCATCTCATTTTCAAGCTGAGTTGAGGCAGAAATATAACAAAACAAATCCTTTAAACAAATTGTAGTTGAATGAAATTTTTTACCTCTTAAGTAAATCTAATTTTGCCTTCTTCATCAAATTGCTCTTCCCATTGTAAAGACTGCATCCTGGTCCACTTCCTGGAGATAAAGTGAATGATAGAGGGGTACAATTTCATCTCAATTTTAGACTACATTGCACCACAGAGAACAATGAAGAATACCTCCATAAAAACTTCTTTTGCCTGCAGGTGGTACCTTCGTGCAAAGACGAACTTGTCGACTTTGTCTCCCTAAAAAGGTTGACTATTCAATAGGGATTTACACGTGAAAGAAGAAAGAAGCTAACTGAGAAACAAGAGCAAAAAGCATCATCTTCAGCAAACACATTAGTTATAACTCAATTGAATGCAGTGTGTACAGCAGTAGCCAAATTTACACACTTCGGACGCACAACTAGAAAGGTAGAAAGCAGGTTAAAAGTAGATAATAGAACAAAAAGTAATTTTTGGCAACCCGGATGCAACTTTTTAGTTTGAAGGCAAAAAGGTCTCACTCAAGAAAAAGGCAATTGAAACAAACTTTCCCTGCCAGGAACTGTTAGAAGATTAAAAAAAAACTCACAACTAGTTCTTTCAATGTCATTAAGTGAGCACACCACTTTACATTAAATATCAGTTTCATGTTCCCTACAACAGAATCTGCTAGTCCGTCAATGGCTCTAACCCGTTAAAGGAGCAGAGAATCTTTTACCTGCAGATATTCATGGTTTTGCTCAACAACTAGCGGGGTAGGAGCATGTTTGCATTCATTCCTTCATCAATTAACTTCCCATATTCAGACTTTTGTTTAGGTTAGTAAACAACAACGATGGCTAACTAATTCCAGAAAGACAGAGAAGAAGAATATTGCTAATACTAACAGCAAGAAAATGTTAATACTTACATGCAACAGAGAATCAGTTCTATTTACTTTAGCAGGCTCATCATTTGCACAAAGAGAGAGCTCAAGTGAGTTTCTAATTATGTTTAGTTCTATTGGTGAACCCAATTCAAGAAACTCTGATTTACAGTACACAAATTTACAAGATCAGACCACTGAACTTTAAGTAGGAGCACAGAAACCCATGAATCCATGGGTCATAAGTAGAAGATATTAGAAACGACAAAGGCTTCGTTTGTCCCATAGAAAACAGACAGAATGGACGTTTACTTTCAGGTACTAAAGATCGTACCACAAGCAAGTAGCAAGTCCAGGACACATATAACCTTTAGCATATTTCACATGAAGTTTCTGCCTTCGGAACACGGCACAAGTGCCATGGCACTTGGCAGCCTTTGCTGGCCCCTAAAGGCAAGTCCCATCCATATGATCGTTGTAACCAAATATAATACAGAAAAAAAAAGCATAGTTTCAGAAACATAAGAGACAAATTGCAGCAAAGAAAGATACGTATGTGGTAAGAAGGAAATTGTAGTTGATGAAGTTCAAAACAATAAACTTACGATCATCTTCCTTTTTGTATAGTTGCTTAAGTCGAGCAACAGCTTGGCTCTCTTTCTCTGCAACATCCTTCAGCTTTGCCTTAGAGAAATTCACACATGTAGTAAAGGTAAGCACAATGAACCACAGATAAAATATTCTTACCGAGGAGAACAAGGGGCAAGAGCATCTTAATATATTTAACCAAAAAAATGCAATGGAGGCATTAATTGGGGAACAAGTACCTCATAAAGTTGAAACCATTTAAATGAAACTTTTTTTTGCTTCATCCTCTCAATAACAAGTTTAGTACTTTTCTCCCCGAATTGCTTCTCATAGAATCTCTTCCATAGTTTATCAGTAATTTGACTAAGATCCCGTCCCTAATAGAGCAAGCCAAAGCATAGGATAAGTAAACTGACCAACAAAACCGAACGCAAAGTAATGTGGAATTATGTGCTTACAACTGTGCTCTTCTCTACGTGTATCAACTGATCCAAGGTACAATGGGGTAAAATTCGGTCAAGAAGATGAAAATCAGTTTCTCCAACGTCTCCCAGGTACATTACATTACTAATTGCTACGTTTACGCAAAGATCAACCAGAGAAGGAGCTTTCCATGTTCTCTCTTGATGCATGGTAACAGTAATATTGTGGATTATGATGAGATCCTCCTCCTTCTTCTTCAAATTCAGGCCAATTCTGTCATTTAACACCAAAGCCTTCGCATAAAATAATTTATAAGGCTCAGGAACAAATTAATAGATAGGAATTAATAAATCCCAACAAAGATGACAAACTTCCAGATTCAACAGCAACCAAACAATCACATCTTTATTGGAAAGCTTTCTGGGTATGCCGAAATTATTCGTCGGCAATCTTAGCAATCAAACAACCAAATTCGGAAAGGAAAAATCAAGTCTTTAAGTCAAGCTTACGGAAAGCAGCTTTGAAAAAAAGCTGATATTATTTCCTAATTTGGAAAATTCAGAAAACAAAAGCGATGAGAAGATAAATAAAAGAAGAGATCGGAGAGCAATTTAAAAGAATAAAATTACTGACCGAGAAGGGAGGCTTTGGAATGATCTGTGACGGAGGAACAGAGGCGTCCGGTTTGGAAAAGCAAAGTAGCTTTATGGTTTTGTTTTGTGAATTGTGAACCGTATTTACCCAGCAAGCACAAGGAGCATTAATGAATCTAATAAAATGTAGTAATTACCAAAATTAGCACTTTTAGTTTACATTCCTTTCAACAAATACTTCATAGTAGTTACTTAATCATGCTTTTATTTTATGTTAGTTTTTATAGTTTAGAAGTGTTAACTACATTACTAAAAAAACATAAGTAATTAATGATTGGTAATTAATTTTGTAACTACAAATAGCTAATAGTAAAATTAAAATTTTTATTTAAATTAATGAATAATTGTTGCTAATAATAAATGAAAAGAATAGTGACATCTAATAACTTAATAACTTGCTACTAGTTGGCTTATTCTCTAACAACTCTATATAAACTTGGAACCTTTTGATAGTTATATAGAAATTAAAAAATTATAGAAATTACATTAAATTGTCAAATTTGTTTTAAAAAATAGTATATTTACTATATCATAGTTCATTTCTTCAAAATGAAACTTGTCTTTAACTATTTGAAGCAAAGAATGCATAATACATCTTTTCGATCCCTAAAGCGAGCTCCATCTTCCATAGATTGCCATTGCCATTGATTTAGGTACTGTATAGCTGCTACATTTTGACACTTAACAACCCTCTTATCCAGAAGGGCTATACGGAGCAATTGTTAAGTACTAACTTGACTATGCAATCAAGATGGAACTTGAGGGATAGTTAGTGATACTCCTCTGAAAGGCTTGAGCTAAGAAACGTGAAATGTAAGATGAATTGCATGAAATTTAGTGACTTTAACTTACAAGCCACTATGCCAATGACCTCTAACATCTGAAATGATCTAAAATCTTATACCCTAACTTTTAATTAGGCCTAAACTGCACAAAGATTTGCTCGTAAAGTTGTAGTTTTAACCTAACCCATTCTCCTGATTGAAAGACCCTAACACTTCTATGCTTGTTTGTTTGGCCTTCATTCTACTTTTAGCCTTCAGCAAGTGTTGCTTCAAAAGCTAAATCATAGTCTTCTTTCTATGCAAAGATCTATCCACAAAAATTCAACTTTAGTCTCTCTTGACATTTAGGGCAAATGTAAGAGGTTGATTATAAACAACTTTATAAGGAGTTATCTAAATGTTGTAGGGTGAAAATTTATACTGTACTACCATTTAGTTAACACCGGCCACTTACTTCATTCACCAAGCTCATCTCTATACATACACTTAAGACATGTTTTAAGGCATCTATTAAGTACTTCAGTTTGCTCACCTGTTTGTGAATGGTAGGCTGATGAAAGTAATAGATTAACTCTTTATATAAAAAATAAACCCTCCCAAAACTAGCTAACAAATATGGGATCTATATCACTTACAATACTTTTGGGCCACCCATATAACTTAAATACATTATCTAGATATAGTTGAGCAACATCAATAGTTGTATAAGGATGTTTTAATGCCATAAAATAAACATATTTACTTTAGTTGTTTAGCACTAAGAATATTCAAAATTATCACTTAGATATTGATAATCCTTTAATAAAATCCATAGAAACCCCCACCCATTCCTTAAAAGGAATTAATAAAGGTTGCAACAAACTAAGGTAAGCACAATATCATACTTGCAAGATTGGCACACCAAGCATTCCTAGTTGTGAACATGTTTATGCAAATTTTCTAATAGAACAACCCTTTGATTTTCTTTAAAGTGGAGTATCTACTTGGGTGTCCTTTGTAGGAGAGTTATAAGCCCAAACTATCTTTTTTTTTAGCTCTTTAAAAGATCTAACCACTATCTTCCCTTTTCTTATGTGAATGAATTCCATCCATTATGCTATAATGAGAGACAGTATGACCCTATTGCAATTGTTGTGTGACTCTAGAAAGAAAAGAGTCCAATTCATAGCCTTGCTTAATCAGCTCCATCATATCTAGCTGAATGACTAAAATTGTAACGCCCCATTTTAGGGGTTAGAATATTCTTTCTATTTGGATCTTGACATGCATTCATGGCATTTTCCGGGTAAATTGATGTAATTAACTTCGGAGTGATTTGGACAGTATTATGATAATTTTCGTAATTTTTGTATGCTTCAAAGATTTTTAGAA
>JANZLD010000002.1:25696546-25706743 GCA_026413575.1 Erythroxylum carthagenense | reverse complement strand
TGCTGTCCATTTCCTAGCTTGGGCTCGTCACTTTATTCTTCCTTCATTCCAAAGATGTGTACTTTAAGAGTATCAGTTTGAGATCAAAATCAAATCGAATCGAATCCCAGAGAATGGCCGCACAAGAAATCTCAGTTCATCAGTTGGCACAGTGCATCACTTGCCACGCTTGGAGTCCCGATCACTCTAGTTAGTAGAATTAATCCTTCTTTTCTCTTGATTTCTTTTTCCTTTTCTCAACGAAATCTAATTATTCTATTGTTTCTTTGAGTGCAGTGATTGCGCTTTGTCCCAATAACAACGAGGTTCACATCTATAAATTATCTCCTGATCGCAACAACTGGGAAAAGCTTCATGTTTTGCAGAAGGTCTGAATTTAATTTTTAAAAAAAGTTTCTTTCTTTCTTTCTGATTTGCCTTCAGAACGTCTAATTTCTCTAAACCTTTCATATCACATAGCATGATCAACTTGTATCTGGGATAGATTGGAGTTTAAGAACCAACAGAATTGTTACCGCTTCTCATGATAGGAATTCGTGAGTACCGTAATCATTTTCCAAGCTTTTTTATTCTTCACAATTTTGCTGTACAAAAATGAAAGCTTTTGTCCGAAGTTGGTTGAATACCTTAATAATTTTGTTGCTTTCTTACAAGATACGTTTGGAACCAAGAAGGGTCAGAGTGGGTACCAACCCTTGTTATTCTCAGGCTCAACCGCGCTGCTCTTTGCGTGCAGTGGAGTCCAAAAGGTGATGAACCCCATCTTGTTTTAATACACTACGGTTTCTTTTTTATTTTTTTAAAATTTTTACTCCCCTCATTTTATCCGGAGACTTTAACCATTTACTGATTTCAGTATTGAAAACAATAACCGTGGGTATCCACTGCGAATACATACTGCACGTTTCAACTTCTCTCACTGGTTTTGACTTGGTGGCTACTTATGAATTTGTACAGAAACTATCAAAGGCTGAATCTTGTTTTGAGGGTTTCTTTCTTGCTATTCTAAGAGCTGTCTAGGATGTATAGGTAGTTAGAACATGATGCTCACTTGTGTGTCATCTGTTTGTGGGATGTTTTCTGCTTCTGTTGTTATAAAAAAATTATTGGAGATTTGACTGAAAAAATGCAAAATACTTCCATTTTGTATATGATTCTATTCCCAGAGAACAAGTTTGCTGTTGGAAGTGGAGCTAAAACTGTCTGTATATGCTACTACGAGCAAGACAACAACTGGTAATCATCCCACAATTATGGATCCTCTAAATTGTTTATGCCATCTAGATTTTAGGAAATTTTGATGCCTGAGAAACTGCATTAGTTTTTCAAATGCCAAATTGATAGTGTTCATTTTTTGCCTATTAATTTCTGAGAGAACTGTTAACTTTGAATTTTTAAATGAATTCATTTGATACTGTTAAAGAAGATGATTCACAATTTATCAAGGAACTTACCATTTATGTGGAAACAACCTGTTATTAGGTTGGTCATTTTCATCATAATACTCTTTCTGCAGTTTCATCAAGTTTTCATGCAAATCAAGTGTCTCCATGTTTAGAATGTTAAGGTCTATTTTTACCATGGGAAGTTTTTGATTGTTTCAGCTAATTTGTATACTATTTCCTTCTACAGGTGGGTCAGTAAACTTATCAGGAAAAAACATGAATCGTCAGTGACAAGTGTCGCATGGCATCCTAACAATGTCTGTAACTATATTCCTCATCGATTAAATTTCGTTTTCTGCAGCAGCGAGAAAAGTTTTTTTACAGCAAGAATTTTTTTTTTTTATTCTCATTCATTGAAAGACTCAGGGTAGTGATTGCATTATGGCGACTTAATAACTGGGGCAATAAACAGATAGTATAAGCAGTGATTAGCAGTGGACTTCTTTTGGCTGATAATGGCATCTTATCAGGTTGCAACCAATGCCTTTACTGGTTCTGTGAGGATTGATGCAAGGAAATGTGGGAAGTAATATTTAGTCTGAAACATAGTTGGTTAATCTCCTTGCAGCCAGCAAAAGGGACTCGCAGAGATCGAGTGCCTATTACTGGTCAAATTAGATTATTCCCAAAGTTGGTGAAACTTATAAGGAGTATCATCAACTGTATTATTGAGAAACTTGGTATAACACAAGACCGAAATATTATCCTAATTTATTGTTTAGCCTTCCTATTTTCGTGATGTAGGACACAAACAATAGTAGCAGATTAGAGGAAGAAACTGAGGAATTGACAGAGGCTGAGTGAGAAACAAGTAAGATTAAGAGAGAAACAGAGGAATGGTAGAAGAACTAAGTGGAGAAAGAGATCGTTAGGAACAGAATCAAGAAGGACAGTTTAATAGAAGAGAGGAAATTATGTTTCACTTGCAGTTTAACTGTTGATATTTTGAGATGCAAGAAGCAGTTCAGTTTGGACTTATTGTCTGTCTATAATTTACAGATTCTTCTTGCAACAACATCAACTGATGGAAAATGTAGAGTGTTTTCCACATTTATTAAAGGGGTTGATACAAGGTATTCTTTATTACTTTTTTTCTTCTATTTTTGTCTCCTGGATCTAAACAGTGCTCTCTCTTGCCAACGATTCAGGGATTCAAAAGCGGGCTCTTCTTCAGACTCAAGATTTGGAGAGGTTTGATTCAATCGCAGAAGTCCTGATTTTGTGTTGTTCACCTTGTAAAATTAGGAATAAACCACATTTGAGTAACTGAATTTTGATGCATGCCTGTCCTATGCCATTCAGATGTTGGTTAATGCTGCATAAATTAAACTTTAAATGATTGTTCTTTTCAATCTTACATTTGTTAAGGTCACGGTTTTGACTATGGAGTTTCTTTCTTCTTCTTAACACTTTTTCTCTACTGCCCATAGTATATATACGACCTCTATCAGCCTTAATGATACGGCCACATAATCTTTTGAACAGCAAATTGTTCAGCTTGATCTTTCAATTTCCTGGGCATTTGGTGTGAAGTGGTCACCAAGTGGCAATACATTAGCTTATGCAGGTGAGAAGTGTTTATATCATTTAATTAAGCATTTTTCACTAAATGCTAGTAATGGCGTGCTAAATAGTACTTTAATTTCAATTTATTCATTCGCTTTTTTACCTTTCATCATAATTCGGCATTAAACTCAACTGTTTATGCAGCCATCATTTGGAAAAATTCATAGTACTCTTAGCTCATGATTGCCAGTTTGTATCTCTTATGGTATTAACATCAAAGTCATATATATGGTAGTTGATTTGTTTTGATTTATTTTGTAAATTTACAGGTCACAATTCGATGATATACTTTGTTGATGATGTGGGCCCAACTCCATTGGCCCAAAATGTTGCATTTCGTGATTTACCTCTTCGTGATGTGGGTCAGCATCCACTCTTGTTTTATCTTTGAAGTTCTTACTATTTCTTTAATGCTTATCTAACTCTGTCACTAACTAGAGTGCTTATTTATCATATTGACTCTCAGGTGTTATTTGTTTCTGAGAAGATGGTCATTGGAGTTGGATTTGACTGCAGCCCCATGGTTTTTGCTGCAGATGAAAGAGGAATATGGTATATAAGATCTTGGAGAAAATTTTTAGGCCTTTTCAGAAGTTGAATATTGCTTTATGTGTGGAAATAATTTCCATAATATTAAATTGCAACATATTTCATACCCTAAATGCACAAATTGACTGGTTTGTTTGAGTGATCTGCAGTTCACCGGCAATGTTGTGAAAGCGATCTGTCATTTTCATTTTGGTTTCTTTTTAAAATTCATGTAGGAGCTTTATCAAGTATCTTGGAGAAAGAAGGTCTTCCCTTTCAGGTTCAAAACATGGCTCACAGGTATTTGACTAAAATAGGTTTGAAATACTTCAATTCTACATGGAATTCTCCATTTTATGGGTTCAATGCACTGTAATGGGGATTGTTTTATGCTCCAAGCAAAATTGTAGAATATTATAACGGTGCCACAGCTGAAACTAGCATAAAATGCTACCGTTGTGTTTACACCAGCTTTTAGGAAAATAAGAAAAATCAGTTTTGCTCATCCTGTCAAATTTGGTATGAGGAGTTAGTATGACATGATGAAAAGAATCTTGACCTCGAAGCTTAGAAAGGGTTCTTTATTAATTTCGAGGTTTATTTTGGTCCCTGAAGTGACTTTTTCACTGTGTTTTAACAGATTTCTGGAGCATTTGGAAAGTTTTATGGTCAATCAAAGCTTGGAGCAAGCAATGATGCTCTTGAACCTTCAAGATCACGTGGAGGTGTTCATGAAAATTGTATAAAGTAAGCTGTTGCATCTATTTCATGCCATTATTAATTATTCCTGTAAGCCACATTCTGGTAGATCAATCTTCAAAATTTTCTTGTCTACTCTAATCTTCATGTTCATTTCTAATCATTTAGCACATGAATGTAAAGTGGGTGGGCATTAGGTTAGAATAAGGTTTGTGTGTTTTAAACATGATAAGGTGAATGTGTAATTCAATGTTCTGTTTGGAACTGTAGTTGCATTGTTCCACTTAAGGAGGGCGGGAGTTCTAGAATAAGGCGCTTCAGCACATCAGGTAAGTTTAGCCAACTTGGACGTTTAAGCATGAACATACTTTGGTTTCTGGTTCATTTAAGTATGAGGCTTGTCTTGATACTGTATATGAACATTCTTGATGGCTACAGGATTAGATGGAAGAGTGGTGATTTGGGATTTGGAGAACCACGAAGATCTATCCCAATATCTATAGGCAGCTACTCGTATAAAATATGTACCTTTGGCCCCATATGATAACGTCTATGAGCAAAATGATTTGACATTGGAATGCATGTTGTGAATGCCCATGAGCGAGTACTAGTTGTTTGTTCCAATATTTGACTTCACTTTAATGATAATTTTGTACGAGGCAGCAAATTGTGGTAAGGCGACGCCATTATAAATTCATGTTCTATTTATCAAGAGATTGGAAAGAAACTTCATTTTGGCCGTCCACTAGGTTCAGTGGCCAGTCTATATCTACTAGCTATGTATAGGCTAGCTTGATCAACTTTTGACCACCAAAACTTTAAAGAATCATCAGGTTTAGTGCTTCTCCACTCTACAAGAGGCTTGAGTAAAAGAAGACGGAAGAGAGAAGGTCGGATTGTAATCAAGGTTGGTAATATGTGTGGCTGTGAACTATTGAAATGAAGATTAGTGACTTGTTCTGCAGTTTGTTCTACAGAGAACACCGTATCAATAAAATATTTTCTGCAATTCATCTCAACTGATAAACACTATATCAAGATTAATGTATGCTTGCTTACATTGTTCCATGCATAAGCAATGAAATATTCATTTCAGACAAAAGATAGTAATTATTATTCATTATTTCAACTGATAAAAAATATGTAGAATATGAATAATACATAATTGAATCCTCAAGACTTCTCACTTGAAACAATTTCAACAGTATGAATCCTGAATTCCATAAAATATTAGTATACAAGAACTGGCATGATAATCAGGTAACCAATCTGAATGGAAATAATGAATATGTCTGCATGTACGTTAATACGGAAGGAAATTGCTCACTGGTTAAGTTTTGGACAATCAGAGGCTTGTTTTTTATGAACCAAAAAGGTTATAGAAGGAACATGTGTCTTCACAATCCAAAAGCCACGACTCCAAGTTCTTGTATGCTATCAACAGCTTATTGTTGTCTCCTTGATGTTGGCCAACGTCGACCGAGGCTGAACCTGCAGCCGCAATCATGCGACTATCAAAGCAAAAACTTTCAGGCTCTGCAGGTTGCTGATGATCATGATCAAATGTAGTACTACTACTACTACTACCAGAAACTGGGGGAGAGATGATGTGGTCGACTTCTGTCCTTCCGTTGCCGGTGAGCTCTTGAACAAGCTTCTTAAACCTTGAACTGTCGGTGATGTACACCTGGGGACGTAAGACATTTATCAAACAGCTGCTGACTCGAATCTTCTCATGCTTAAATATCTTATGCGAAGATCGACTCACTTTCTTTTTCATTTTCTCCTGTAACGCATTCACCAGAAATGATGCATGAATGAATTAATGTATGTCCAACTCTCTTATAACTGTTATATGTGTCCCACTTCCAACAAATTGCACCTATTAATCTACGAAAAGCCGCATCTCGATTAGAACTGTTAACAGTTTCGATTGAAAGTGCCCATCTCCGTCCAAATCGAACAAAACGTTCAATGCATTAATAATCAGGAATAGTGTTAAAATCCTGTTTATGTTTTGAAGTCAGCATTTATATATAAAATAAAAAATTGCCAGCCAAATAATAATTAAGGGAACTAAGAGACAAATGAATTGACAAGGACCAGATGAAACCCATTATTTGGAAGTGTCTCAACCTCAACACCTTCCCGTGGAGGAAGCTTCACCTTTTCTTCACATGACATTTGCAAATGTTCTCTTAACATGAACTTTCTGTATCGAGGCTATTACCACATGCAAAAACATTTGCAAGTAAGTTAAGTATTTCTGACATGTTATGCACATCAAAGTTTTTCACTCACTTAGGAGTCATGCTAATAGTTGCTCCGGCTCAGATCCAGACCACTACTAGATTTTGTTGTATCAAGTCCTGTAGGATTTATACTTCTTTACATATCAACATATCAACATACATCTCTTTTTTAGTAAAACTATCTTAAAGCAGTTCTTTAGTGAAACTATCAAGTTTTGGCCTAAATCCCTAATGTTTAGCTTAGGGACTAGGGCAATACATATATATAAAGCACATAACGACGGTACTCGATATGATGATAATCAGAGTGACTACTAATTATAAATTGAACACTTTTTTTCCTCTGCAGCCTTCCTCGTCACTTCAATAAAGAATAATATTAAGTTATTTCAGTTGATTTTTCCATGAACTCGTGTCTGGCTCCTATGTTTAAGAAGTTCAGTAATTCTATATTCCTATAAATGTCGCTGATTTAACTAAGCTGCCTTCCAAGTTTGTATGAGGTGACAAAACATTTAAAAGATACTTACTTATTCAATCGAGGGGATTCCGAGCGACGTTTTGATAATAATAAAATATAAGTGTTACTAATAAGTTATATATTTTATTATTACTTTAGTAATCTTAAAGGTTCGTCATACTTAAATATTTTATCTTATTTTATTACATGAGTCTTTTTATTTATTAAGAGGTATTGAAACTTTTGCCTTTAAGAGAAAAGCCTTTTGATCTTTTAAATGTTCTTTTAAAAGCATTTTAGAAGTTGTTTTTAATTATAATAGTATTAAACAAATTAAGTTTGAGCATTTAAAGTTGTTAAATCATATTTTTGAAGAAATTGGTTGACTGATGTATGTTAGTAGTTGATTAATGTAACTTAAATATGTAACGGGTGAGTTTGTTGATACATTGATTTACCAACGTAGTATTATGATCAACCAATTTGTCCCTTATAAGCTAAATATAGTGATATGGTCATCTCAACTAATGTCTCTGTAAGGACATATTGGCCAACCACTATTCGACTAATATCGCAATAGTTAGTGAATTTATGTATTTAATGCACACTGATCGGCTAATGTGCTAGACTAATCGATTGATTTGCTATACTAATCAACCAATACTTCGTAACTAGCCATTGTAACGGTTAATTTTTGGCTTCAGCAAGTAGTAGAGGGTCCCAAAAGCCTATCAATGTATATTTTCTCATTAATTCTTTTATGTTAAAGTATCTGAATGTCTTATACACCTATTAAGTATTTGAGCATCATTGTCTCATATTTGTGTGAGTGAATTGGTTTCATCAAACTGATAAATTAAGATATTTTAAGTCATAAGCTTTGAGGTTGTGCATATTGTACTTAGTTTATTCCAAAAGGTATCGAGGTTCCTTTCACCTTAGAGGAAGATTGTAAAAAAATTCTTCTTTATTGAGAAAAGGTACAAAAGGTTATTCTTCTTTTGAAAGTGGAGTTATAGTAGAATTTTAAGAAGATTCTTATAAATGGATGAAAGCAAAGGGTATTTGTTGAACCACCACAAATCAATTTGCATTTCTCTTCTCTTACACTTTTTTTTTATACTATTGCTTAAGTGAATTATAGAAACTTCTATTACTTTATATCATATTTTTTTTCTTATATAATTTGTTCTCATTAACATAATAAGTTAGTAAATATTTTATAAAAATTTATCAATACCCAATTCACCCTTATTTTGGGTGCCATTAGGGATTACCAGATAGTATCAAAGTAGATTTTCTAAGCTACATTTATAATAAAATCCTATATCAAAGATCATATCATCATTAAACCAAGAGAGACAAACTATTAGTAGAACATCTTTATTTAATAGAAATGATTACCTCTATTAGAAAACTAGGATGAAATTTTTCTCAAGACTGAAAGTATAACCCTTAGGGATAGAATTTCAAACAAGATATTTATGCTTATGAAAATTGTCGATAACAAAAAGGTTCCTAAATTAAAAGAAGAATGAGAACTTTAAGATAAGAGATTAATTTCTTTGAATAGTAGATTCGTATATGTCTTATTTTGTACATTAAAAAGAAAAAAATTCAATAAAGTCTTTTTATGTAAAATGAATTATGATATTTGACATATATTAGAAATTACATATAAGGACACAAATCAAGTTAAGGAGAGAAAAGTGGACATATTAATATGAACTTTTCAAATGAAGCTTAATGACAGTATTTCTAGCATGTATATAAGGTTCATTGATATTATTATTGCTTTTAAAGATCTTGGAAAGACCTATACTAATGTTGAAATGATAACAAAGTTGCTCAGATCATGTTTAAGAACATGAGAAGCCAAAATAATGGTTATTCAAGAAACCAAAGATTTGACATTACTACCATTACTGAAGCTTATTGAAACTTCAAAAGGCTTACGAAAAGACTTAGAAAGAAAATGGACTTATCTTTCAAAATATCAAGGGAAGAATTAAGTGAAGAAGAATAAACACCTCTAAAGGAAATGATCCTGAATATCTCACCAAGAAACTCAAGATGTTTTTAAAGAAGAACTTCACCAAAAAAAAAAGGTTTCAAAGAAAATAAGATTGATTCAAAATGTAAATTTTCAAATATTATCTAATTTGAATATAAGAAACCCAAAGACATAAAGTTTCAATGTCCTATCCTTAAAACCAATAAAATTCTATAAGAAATGAAAAAAAGAAAAATAAGGATAATAAGAAATTGAAAGATCTCAAAGCATCAATTTGGGACGATTCAAACAAATATGAAAGTGAGGACTCAGAAGGAGAGATAGCCTAAACATGCCTCATAGTTGAGAATGATGATTAGATAACATCGAACTCTAATTCTTACGATAAAAGTAGCAATTTAATATATGATGAACTAGTTGAAGGCTCGTATAGGTCATAAGTATGAAAATCAAAAATCAAGAATTTATCTTCTAAACTTAAGCAAATCTAAAAATAGTTAGATGTAAGTAGGAGTGAGAATAAGAAGCTGATAAATGAATTGCATAATATTGACTCATATAAGAAAGTGATTGATAAGGATACATTAAACACATTAAAACATGAAAATGAGACATTAAAAGAGGAAATAAATGTTCTCAAAGAATCATTATTTAAGTTTACCCACGGGAGCGAAAAATTAGAAACTATTCTAAGAGTCCAAAAAGGTGTAAATATTAGGCATGAAATAAGATACAATTATATAAGTGAAGCCTAATTCACGTTTGTCAAAGAAAAATATTTGCATGGTGAATAATCATTGTCTAATATGGAAAGATAAGTATGGAGCATTCACATTTACGCATATGCATGCATATGCCACATCCACTGAGGCTCATTATAAAAATAAGCGTCATGCTTTCGTATATGGCTCACAGTCTAGGCATAGAGTTTAATACTTTCAAAAGAAGAATAAACATAGCTTCTATGATAACATGTAAACCTACTCATTCCCCTTTAGGACCAAAGAAGGATGTATCAAGCCTTTATTCATAGTAGATATCATATTTATAATATGGTAACTCATTTTACTCCTGAGAACATTTATTATCCTTTTTAGGCCTCAAAGAAGTATGAATAAAGGTATGTATCAAGCCTTTATTCATAGTAGGTATCATAAATGTAACATCCCGTTACCGATGTGAGGGCATATCGGTAATTTGGATGAGTGAACAGTGAGTGCATTCAAAATTGAT